>JAJEJO010053228.1:102082-204715 GCA_020662805.1 Glaucomys volans | reverse complement strand
GTGGGCAGTTGTGGTCAGGTATTGGGGATGACAAGACAAAATGGAATAGAGGTGACTACAAAGTTCCAGCACGAGGGTGATGCTATGGTGAGGATCCAGGTCTGTATCCTGAATGATCTAGTGGTTTCATGAATCTACAGGTAGAACAACGTGACACAAAACTATATACACACTGACATACGTCAACTCCTTTCCCAATCTTGATTAGATAAATGTAGCCATTCTTTGAAACTGGGTGAAGGACACAAAGAACCTCCTTGTATTATCTTTGCAACTTCCAGTGAACTTGTAATCATTTCAAAATAAATTATTAAAAAATGCAGCAACAACAAAACCCAACAAAGATGGGTTGAAAATGAAGGAATGGGCAAAAGTATAAGTAGATCTTAACACAAAAGAAAGAGAACTATTGATATTAAAATCAGACAAAATGAAATTCAAACACCAAAAACCTTAAAGAGAGAGAATTAATTATAAAGGCACCAATAGTAAATATATCACCCATAAGATGCAAAATAATCATTCAATGATGAGCAAAATAAAACTTTCTATAAACACTTATAAAACCTTTAGAAGTTCACTCAGCAGATTTTAACACATTCTTGAACTTCAAGTATAGATATTGGTAATATAATCAGTGAACCTGATTTCATTAAATATAAAAAGTACCACAGTCTCACAGAATGTTTTATTCTCTTATTGTATGAAATACTTACAAGAATAAACTAAGCAATTGCTTATGAAGAAAATTTCAGAATTTCCAGAAATAGGGCATATACAAATTGAGTTTATATTCATTATGTAATAAAATCAAAAAATACTTGGACTTAATTGTGCACACCTGTAATCCCAGCAACTCAGGAGGCTGAAGCAGGTGGATCCTAAATTGGAGGCCAGTCTGGGATACTTGGTTAGACCCTATTTCAAAATAAAAAATAAAAAGAACTGTGATGTAGCTTAGTGACAGAGAATCCCTGGGTTCCACCCCTAGTACTGAAAAAAAAAAAACCCAAACATATCAAAAGATGATTAAAATATCTGTTTTGAAAATGCAAAAGAGTCCTTAAATTATCCCCTGTGTCAAAGGGAAAATTACACATAAAACAGAAAATTACCTATAATTCAATGAAAAACCAGCCCTTTTCATATCAAGATCTATCTATGCTTTACTGTATTCAAGCACAATGTTTGTCTTTGAATGTTTTTAGTTTTAAAAGGCAACCTAAAAATAATTAGACCAACAACAAAATAACATTCTGAGTCTATATGAAAAGGTCTAGAAGGGAACACACAAAACTGGAATTAAAACTGACAGTTGAGGAGACCTTTGTTTGATGCTTTGCCTTAAGTATAGCTGATATTTATGTAGTTTTTAAAGGGAAAAAAAAGATTGATGAGCATATTGCATGCATTTTAAATTAAAAGTTTTTAATTTAAAAAATTAAAGAGTAGACAAAAACAAAGACTTTGGAAGAATAGCCCTGGGTGATTTTTAAAGAATCATAGGAGAATATAAAAAATAGAAGTCAATCCCAATCAAGTTGAATGTGGTGGCAACTCACATTGGTGGGATTGACAGAGTCTAGCGTGTCTTCTGAGTCACTTCTCTATGATCACAGGTCTTCCTCGATTCCACTAACTCAAGGACCCTCATAATCAGAAAAGGTAACTTGTGGTACTGTAGGAAAAAGTGATTGGATTTGAATAACTATACCTGGTTTAAATCCCAGCTCCTTTACTTATCACTTTTGTGTCCTTTGACAAGTCACTTAAACTCTCTTAACTTCAATTGTGCTTCTTTTTTTAATTTAGCATAAGAATACGAACCCCTCACAGAGTAACTGTGTGACCATTTACATGAAATTTATGGGTATAAGTTTGCACATACATTTGCACATATGTATATACACATATGTAAGGGTATGTGTTTCCACATGTGGATGCACACATACACATATGTATGTGTTTGAGACCCACAGTTAAATAGGTTTTTAAATAGAGATTGAAGGTTGTTTCTAGAATACTAATGATGATAAAATAACTAAATGGGAAGCCAATAGTCTGATGTGTCTCTAATGCCCTGGGTTCCTACAAAAACAAACCACCAAAACTTAACTAGGACTCAAGTCCTACAAATAGCTAATTTAAAAGAAAATGAAACATGTTCAGCCAATCACAGGTGGTCAAGTAGACATAATTGTCTCAAACTTCCTAATTGTATAGTCCAAACAAGGCAATTGCTCATGCTTTAACCAATCAAATAGCTTCTTTACTACACTCCCTTAAGCCACCAATGTAGTCCTGACCATTCTAGTTTGGAATTTCCTGTTTCATGAATTGCTATCAGCTCAAATAGACTCTTAAATTTTAACATGTGGAAATTTACCTTTTAACAGTGGTGACTGTTCTTATCTTGGTGGAAATTTGCTCTCTGGTTGTCCCCATGTCCTCTGGATAGTGGCTTTCTCATGCTCCAGGATTCTGAGAAATGATTCCTGCAATTGTGCCGCAGCAAGAATAGCAAGCTCATTGGACAAGATACATACTTTTCTGTTGGGGCCCCTTGAACAGCACTAAAATCGGCACTGAGAACTTGTCTCTGAGAAATGGCACATTTGATTTTCCCACAGCTGGGGCCATGCCAGAGGCATTCATGCTTCACTTGCTAGGTACCTCAAAAACCAGCTAGGGCCCCAGCCAAGTCAGGCAAACAGCTGGCTGGGTGCCAGTCTCCCCAGGGTAATGTTGAGACCTCTGTCTGAATGCTCAATGCCCTATATCCCAGGAGAAGCATGAAAAGGCTGAGTGAAAGAGGCTAGGGACAGGGTGACAGAGATCAGGTCCTCTCCAACCTTAAGAGGAAATCCAAGTGTCTTTCTGAAGACCCCTCAAGTCCTATCCCTGCTCCTGAGGCCTCAACCAACACAATCAACACAGTATTACAGCATAAATCAAATGTTTATTTGTCCTCTTCTTTGGGAGGACATAGTCAACCTAGAAAGCAGATTAAGTACAGGAGCAAAAACTGAATCACTCTGGAAGAGAAATGAAGTATTAAGTGTATGGCAAACACTGGAGATGGTTTTCCCAAAGTATAGACCACTGGGAAACTAAAGTCATTCTCTCATCAATCAAGAGCTGCACCACCACATGGGGTGTGTTAGTTTACTTTCCAATACTATGGCAAAACTGCAGAGATAAACAACTTTTAAGGAGTAAAGGTTAATTCTGGCTCATAGTTTCAGTGGTTTCAGACCACAGTTATGTGTCTTCATTGCTTTTGAACTTGTGAAAAGGCTGAACATCATGACAGAGAGTGCATGGTGGAGCAAAGCTCATGGCAGCCAGGAAACAAAGGCAGAATCAGGAAGCATTGGATACCAATTGTTTTAGTGAGCTTTTCTGATGCTGTGACTAAATGATCTGATCAGCACAATTATAGAGGAGGAAAGGTTTATTTGAGGGCTCACAGTTTCAAAGGTCTTAGTCCATAGAAGGCCAGCTCCATTCCTTGGAACTCGAGGTGAGGCTCAACATCATGGCAGAAGAGCATGGCAAAGGGAAGCAGCTCACATCATTAGGAAACAGAGAGAGTCTCCACTCTCCAGATACAAAATATATACCCCAAAGTCATGCCCCAATTCCAATCTCCTCCAACCACACCCTATCACTTCAATTAATCCTATCAGGGATTAATTCACTGATTGGGTTAAGACTCTTAACAACCCAATCATTTCTCCTCTGAATCTTCCTGCATTGTCTCACATGTGAGCTTTTGGGGGACACCTCACATCAAACCATAACACCAATATTCCCTTCAAGGGCACTCCTCCAATGACCAAATGCCAGAAGGTTCCGGACTCAACTTGCATGACATTTCTTCTGTGAGTGTTAGGATGCTGGAATTGCATTCAAGTCACATGACCATCAGTGTCACTGAGCAGAGCACTAGGAGTGGGAGCCATGTTGGCACTGATCCACAGAACTGAGAAACAGTCACAGAAGTGAAGTGCTTGACCAGAAGGGAGACCTCAAACAAGCTCAGGATTCCAGTAAAACACAATTTTTAAATACAGTTATCAGATCAGAAATCCAAACAGTGAGCACTTAAGAGCAAAGAGGTGCATTTATAAAGAAAGTGCTGTGCTCGGCACTTTCTGGATGGGTGATAGTTATGGTCATTGTGCTTTTAGTGCTTGAGGAGGGATATAAATAGCCAAGGGAAAGAGATTTTCCCATCTGTTCTTTTTGTTCTTGCAAAACTTATGTATGCGTGAGCATGCGTGTGCGGGCGCATACACACAAACAGACACATAGTTTAATACTAACTTGAATCTTCAGATGGCATCCAAATCCACGATCAAAGAATTACTCAAAGAAAAGGTTGAAAATACCAAATTTTATTCAGCAGTGAGTTATATCAAAGGAGCTAAAACTTGAACATGTTAAATAACTTGGTGATACAAACTAGGATTCTGAAACTTGGTGGAAGAGAGCAGACTCCCCCTCCAACCTGGGTGACCACTGGGGCAGCACATGAGGAAGACAAAGAGCAAATGAACACATAACTAAGCTAGGTAGCCATCCATGTGAAGTAACAGGTCAACAAGGTAGATATTACCTGGGAGAATCTACTTTGGAAAGAAAGGAATCTGCAGTAAATTATCAAGTTTAAGAAGGAAATTGTCACCTATATAACCGTATTCCAAGTGGAGAGAACAATGCAAAGTTCAGAGTGGGGAAAGGCCTTGGTATCTTCATCAGAGGTGGCATGGCTGGGGGTGATGAATAGGTGAGAGGCACTAGGCTTAAGGATGGAACCCAGGTGTGTGGATCTGTTCTAGGTATGGTGGGCAGTTCTAGGGCCTTGAAGGGTGTTGAATCTAGTCCCTGTTTGGAAGATTGCAGGACTGCTGTGTGGAGTGGCTGGAAGAGGAAAAGTGGAAAAGCAGCTTGGATGTCAATGCAAAGGAGGGGAGAGAAAATGATGACAATTAGCACGGAGATGCATGGAGGAGTACGGGGCATGTTTGCATCTGACTGGAGATTCATTAGAGGAGTGAAAGAATTGGGCCAACTCTTAGTTTTCTGATTGAGCAAATAATGGAAGGAGTCACTTGCTGAGATGAGGATACCAAGCTGCAAAGTGGGGAAACAGGAATGTCAGTTGCTGCTTTATCAGAGCTAATGTTCTGTGGATGATGCAATGTGAAATAGAAGTCGTGGTGACAGGTGTCCTCCATGGGTGAGTGTGGATGTGACATGAGTCCCACAGAGGAAACACAATTTACTTCCTTATTCCTATGATGGCTCATTCCAACTCCCACTGAAGACTGGGTGGGGCTTTCTATAAACATCCATCGACAAAGTGGTGACAGAGAATACTGATGGGGCTCCAAGCCTACAGCTCAGATATTTGTCAGGGACTTCTTGGTGTAGTCAAAGAGAAACTGGAGGAGCCAAGTCAGTATATCTGGAGAAATTATGCATTTCTCTCACTTTTCAGCAGTGTCAAAGATTCAGATACAGGCCTCTCCCAAGCTAGTCTGATAACAGACCTGACACCAATAGAATGATTGTTATGAAATGAATTTGGAAATGAGTGTAACTGTTTTCCAGGAGAAGATGGGCTGTCCACAATGGAAGATTTGGGTACGTGTTTGGAGGTAGTGAGGCTTCCAGGATCTCATATATGAACCAATCTAAGGATCAGAAGGACTCACTATGATAAAAGCACCATATTTTGCAAGAAGTACAATGTTTCCAAGGGGACCTCAGGAAAACTGCAAAATCCATAACTTCAGTAAGGGTGGGACCCTATTTGTTGTGGCAAAGGAAAAAATCATAAATATTATCAGTGTCACTACACCCCTCAGCTTCCAAAGGCAACATGCCTTGAGTTCTCAGAAAAAGCATGTCCTGCCAAGTAGGAGCCTTATACTCCCCTACACCCAGCACTGCTGGAAGACCCAGGCTGCAGTTCCATGGTGTGAAACTGGGACATGCTTGCAGTCTTTCATCCAGAAAAAATGCAAAATTGGTATCTAGCCCAGTCAGATGATGAGAGTATTTGTGCCCAAATGTTAACAATGAAGTTTACTTTTTTTGTGAACAATTTAAATAAAATTGCAAATAAATCACACTTATAAAAAAGTAAATTATATTATCGGGTGTGGCTCAGGGGCAGCCCAGTTCTGTCCCCAGGGGAGGTGGTGGGTGCCATACCCGCAGGCCTCTGTTGGGGTGGATGCTGGCCCCGCTGACTCTCCTCTACGCTGCGTTTTCAGGGATTAGAATGTGCTGGAAGGTTTTTTCACTCACATGTTGGGGACCTCGTATTCCAGTTACATAAGAGAGTTGTCTATGTTCCAGAGAGGAAGAATGTATGTTCAATAGTTGGGCTAGACCTGGCCCTCACATTCATGGACCTCAAGCAGTTTTAGCCAGCCATTTCTCTGAGCCAGATAATGTTATGATGCAATTGAACGAAAGGCCACTGCTATGTTATAACAGCTAGAACAGTGTGGATAAGATAGGAGCTCCCCGGTATGGGGAGCAAATTCTGTAACAAATGGAGAAAATGTCAGAATTCATTCAATTACCAAAACATAGCCCCATTTGTGATATAATTTGGAATTCTGGTTTTACTGAGTTTTATGCTACTTATTGTTTTACGCTTGCCAAAGCTGTGATTTTCCACTTGACATGAGATCCTGTGTTTGACTTTGGAACTGGTGCTGTACGGCAGCCTCCCTAGTCCTCATGGCCACAGATTAATGCTGCTTGGATTTGGAAATCTGGGGGACAAACTGAAGTGTGGGGTGTCAAAAACTATAAATTCAATCAAAATGAATTAAATTTAAAAAAAAAAAACCAACTACAAATTCATTTCCAAAACAGGAGCCTCTGATCCCACATAATCTGCTTGGTGCCTTGCTGGGGAGCACATTTGGACAGCCTCATGTGCTCGCAAGTTGCATGCTGACGATAGATACAAGCCTTGGAATATACCAACCCTATCCTGTGCAAGGATGATATGTCCTCAAGAGGAGATATATGTCGGGGTTCTTGGCAGCCATTTTTTGGTGGACTACTTCCAAAAAGTCAATAACTTACAAAGGAGTCCTAAGTGATGCACCCAATGATGAACCTAAACTTGGAATATTTGTTAGATTTACGCTGTCAGAAATAGACCAATCACCAATTCCAAGCTATGTGAAGAGAAACCACCTCAGAATAAGAAATCACAAGCCGTTATCAAAAGCAGTGCCTAAAATTCAAAGGAAATATAAAGCCAAGAAAGCGGCATAGAACAGAAAGTAAGACAGAACTAAAGCCAGAATTTGGAACCTTTCCTTACCCCCAAAAGCCCCCCCACAAGATACAGTATCTCAATTAACATCTGAAGACCCTGAGATAGACGAAAAATTCTAGAGCCTAAGGAGTAAAAGCTACCAAACCTTGAAAGAACAAGCAGCAACTGAGCACCGTTAGAAGAGCAATGAACTGGAAAACATTTTAAGAGACTTTCCTCTACAGGAGCTGCAAGATTTGTAACTGGTTACTTAAAGATCCACAGGCAGCCAGTTGGTTGCATAAAGTGGTGGAAATCCATCTGTGTTAAACCCAGGGGAGCACCCTGCATATCCAATACCCACACTTCATGTTCATCTATCATCCTAAGCATTTATCCAAACCTTGAAACATATGTGAAATTATTTAATAATGCCCATTAGGTTGACTTCTCCTTTCAAAGCATGTTATAGAAAAGACACATGAATTCCTTAGCTAAGCTGAACAAACTGAAAGACAAATGTCATTGTTATTGAACCAAGTGCCCTCAGGTACCAAGAGAATAGTTTTTAACATATAAATGAATAAGGCATTTCAAATTAAATAAAGGCAAACTCATTAGGTTGGTTAAAAGAAGTCAGTATAAAAGCAGTGAACAAATGTTTATTCCTGTAACTTTAGAATGCCCTTTTCCTCCTCTCGACTTTGTATAAACTAAGTATTCTGAGTTTCAAGGTATTTTCAATCCATAATTTTGAGGAAAATTGAATTGCTTTCTAGTCCAGTCCCTTAGAGAGTCCTTAAGGTTTCCATGATTTATTTTTAAGCCCAGATTCAGGCTTTCTCTATCCAGTGTGTGTGTATAGTCCAGGACACCCAGAGAGTCTGAATATGCACTCAGATATTAACATTGCTCCTCACATAAAGAAATTTGGGTGATCTTTTGGTGGTCTGGAAGAGTCAGGGATGGAGCTGGACACAGAACTCTGGTGTACCAAGCCTTCCGTTTATTTATGTATATTTAGTTTGTGCTTCCTACACCTTTGTGTAAACAGAATGAAGATATAATTAAAAATAAAAATACATTTGAGGCCTCACTGGAAGTATATTGATATATGAGAAAGTTTGCATCAGATAACAAAATGGTTAAAAAAAAAAAAAAAGAAAAAAAGAAAGAAAGTAAGTACTGGAATACAAACAGAACAAAGTCTTCCTTGGCCCCAAGGGAAACTGGTTCCAGGACCTCCCAGAGATATCAAAATCCAGAATGCTCAAGTCCCTTATATACCAGGGCACAGTACATATTTGCCTTTAACCTCCATACATCCTCTTGTATACTTTATTTATTTATTTATTTATTTATTTATTTATTTTCTTGCGGTGCTGGGAATTGAACCCATGGCCTTGTGCTTGTGAGGCAAGCACCCTACCAACTGAGCTATATCCCCAAGCCCTCTTGTATACTTTAAATCATCTCTAGATTACTATAATATCTAAAACAGTATAAATGCTATGTAAATTGTTGTTATATTGTTCAGGGAATAATAAGAGAAAAAGTCAGTATATTCAGTATGGATGTGGTTTAATTTTTGTCTTGGTACTGGGGATTGAACCCAGAATTGCTTAACATCTCCAGTCCATTTTATTTTTGTGTTGATACAGGGTCTCACTAAGTTGTTTAGGGCCTTGCTAAATTGCTCAGGCTGTCTTTGAACTTACCATCCTCCTGCCTCAGCCTCCCAAGCCCATGTGAGCCACTGCACCAGGCCAGATGTGATTTTTTTTCCAAATATTTTTAATATGCAGTTGGTTGAGTAGCAGATGAACCTGTGAATACAGAGGGGTGACTGTTCTAGGTGACAAGAAGGAGACCCAGAGAAACTGTTTAGGGAAATAGATAATTCAGACTGGCAATGATGCCACTTACAGAGGAAGCCTGGGAAGTCCTGTTTTCTTCATCTCCTCTGATATTGGGGTCAGCAGAACCAGAGCCACCTGAAGAAGCAAGTCTCTGCAAAGCAGTCTACAGAGGTAGGTGAAGTTTTGAGGGCAGGTTAAGATTTGGGGTCTTTCTGGAGAGTGTCAGGTCTGCCCTAGTTTTTGTCCATTTTCAGTTTTATCTTGAATATAATTTGGACTGTTGGAAAACACAGAATATCTTTCTTGAAGTTCATGTAACCGATTGTAGGTATGATCCTCATTCGTGCCTTACCAATGGTGGGGAAAGACACAAAAATCTGATACCAGTTAAATTTAATAGAGTTCATCCAAGCAAGAAAACCAGGCAACACTCAGAACTGAAGACTGTTGGGAATGCCTGATCTTCACTGTAGCAAGCTGTATTTATAACTGGGAAAACAGAAAGTGCCTCACAGAGATTACCTGATTGGTACAGTTTGGTGTTTGCCTAATTTGGGCATAATCAGGCCATCTTCAGCCTGGGATTGGCTGAGAGCTCAGCTACTGTGATTGGCTGAGGATCTGCTGCTTGCTTACCAGGGTACATACTTTGTTAGGTTAACATTTGCTTATCCCAGGAGCTAAGTTGCTTTACTATGTCTGGAGACCACATGGAACAAAATTTTATCAGCCAGGTATGGAGACTGATTTGTACTAAACTTACCATCTAATCTGGGGAACAGTCCCACTATTCCGACTGCCTCCATTTCAACACCCCAATCCTGTAGGGTGACAGGTACCATAGTACTCAAATTTTATTCAATGGAAATAGGCCTTGACTTGGGGAGCATGTTCATGCTTCCATGGTTCTTGATGATACTTTGATGGTGGCTGCTGAAAAAGGTGTGTATTTGATGCCACAAGCACCCTCATACTCAGAGGTCTTATTCAGTGATTAATCAGGGCAATAGCTGCTTAGAAATCGGAGTCTTTCCCAAGAAGAGAAGGCAATAACTTATCCATGAATTAAAGTCTCTAAAAGACATTGCTTGCCATGATAAAAAGAAGGGTAATAGAAGCAGGGCTTCTTTTTCTTCCCATAATTCTTCCTTGAGAATAATCTGGCCGATTAAGCAGAGCCACTGGTATTGCCAGACAGAATCTGACGCAAACATGGCTCTCAAAAGGTGAGTGGGCACCACCAAGAAAGCGGAGGGCAGCTTCCACATGATGAGAAACAGGCCTTCCACAGAGTCCTAGAGAAGAGGCTTGGAAATCCTTCTCCTGCTGCTGTCTCTATGACCCTCACCCCTTCCTTAATCCTTTGGCTGGAAAAACTGTAGGAAAAACCCTTCCTTCCCACAGCTCCTAGAAACCCACTTGAAGTCTGGTTCCTGTCATTGCTGTAGCAAGGCCCTTCCTCTGGGAGAAACTGATTGAAGAGAGTGACCAAGAGATTTATTCTTCGGGCTGCAACCAGAGGTGAAGGAAAGACCTAGGAATGCCATGGAGAATTAGAAGTTTCAAAAGGCAGCTGAATTTCACAGGTTGTATTTGTTCTTAGGTCTGGGAGGGAAGAAGAGAAAAGATGCTTTTGAATTTGCTTCTGTGGCATTCAGCTGAGAAACCATACAGAGCCCATTCTGCCTGGGGACCCAGGTAGCACACATGTCATTCACAGTCATAGAATCAGCATTATACAATCACCAGCCACCTTGCAATCTGCTTTCTATCAATTCCATAATAAGAATATATTGTTTTGTTCACATCAATATACAGTCTACTGAGTCTTTCCATATCTCATTCAATTAATTTACTAGGAAAAGTACCATATGAGACTTAGGGATCAAGACAGGGAATCATAGTGAACAAGACAGTGATGTCTACTCTCTTCAGGAACTTGCAGTCTAGTGAGGAAGCAAGCATGAACCAACTGAATAACTCAATGATGGCGAAGTGCAGTTGTCCTTTGGTATCAGCAGGGAATTGGTTTTGTATTCAACAGCTACCAAAATCCAAGGATGTTCAACTCCTTATATAAAATGGTGTTATGTTTCCATCTAACCTACACAAATATTTCCATATACTTTAAATCATCTCTAGAGTACTGATAATATCTAATACAATGTAAATGCTCTGTAAACAGTTGTTTGCTGTGTTATTTAGAGAAGAATAACAAGGAAAAAAGGCTGTGCATACTCAGCCTCAAACAGATGCAACTTTTTTCTTAATATTTTAGACCTGTAGTTGGTTGAGTCCACGGAAACGTAACATACAGACATGGAGGTCTGACTGTAATTGCACATTGCAGTAAGCATTATGAAGAAAGCGTATAAAACCTGAGATAGAGCATATTCTACTAATAATTATATTACAAGCAAATGAATATGATTCCCAAACTAAAAGGCAAGAGGGGAAATGATGGGAGGGACTGACTGATCTGTACATGGTCTCCTTTAAAACTAATGCAAAACTTCTGGAACAGATAGAAGTGATAGTCGCACAACCTGTGAATGTACCAAATGCTACTGAATTGTTCACTTTACAATGGTTAAAATAATGTTCTAGCTTATCTGCTCACATAACTATGAGCATCCATCATAATCATATACCTTTACAAAAGAACTGCAAATTTATAAACACAAATATAACATGGTAGGTATGCAAATAATCTTTTTCCCTTTTATTGTACAGACCTGTTTTACTATGTAGGAGGGTGGCAGCCATCTGTGCAGAATCCTTGGATTTTAGTGTACATATTGAAGCTTTTCCTTAGCTTTCTTTTTCTCCGGGTTAATTTACCCCAGTTCGTTCCATCTTTTCCACTTGCTCAAGTTTCCCATCCCTTAAGCCCTCACGGTGATTCTCTCCAGAGCCCACCCCATGGTCTGGCATATGTCAGAGAGGCACTTGTGCAGAGCACAGTGACTCCCCAATCATTGTTCTGCCATGACCTCTGACCCCCTCCTCTTCTGCACTCAGCCAACACTTCTCAGCTTTGGTTCCACCTGTTCAATCAAGCTCCACACTTGTCTCTTATGCAATGCCTTTATTTCTGGTCTCTCCTCTGAGCAAAGCACTTCGACTATTGATCCCAAAAGACAAATGTCTTACTCAGGAAGCAGACTGTCTTAGCCCATTTTCTGTTGCTATAAGAGAATACCTGATATTGGGTACTTGTCAAGAAAACAGGATCAATTAGCTCGCAGTTCTGGAGGTTAAAGAGCATAGCACCAGCGTCTGCTCAGCCTTCATGAGGACCTCAGGGCAGAGAGCATTCCACTGGCAAGAGCAAATGCAAGAGTGGCACATGACACATGTGGAAGAGGAATTCAGGGAAAGTGTCAGGCTCCCTTATAACAACTCAATCTCAAGAAAACTCACCTGAAGATCTGCATTAATTCCTTCCAAGAGTAGTACCCCATTACTCAAGTGCCTTCTACCATCTCCCACCTTTTAAAGGTCCCACCACCTCAACACCACAATAGAGACCAGGCTTCCAGCATGCGAAACTTTGGGGGCCAAGCTAAAACCATATCTAAACCATAGCACAGACTCCATACAAACACTCTAGCTTTTCCGTCAGCAGATCATCCATGCATTGCCCTGCATGCACCAGGGTTCCTGCCACAAGCACCTGGCTTGAGCATCTATCCTGGGGAGCCTCTTACACACCTCTATTTGATATCCTTCCTTTTATCTCCTTAATTTCTCATTTTTAGCTGGCTTCATGCCCTTAGTTTCCATATCTATGCTTCCTCTTTTTTTTTAAATGACCTGCTGGAGGTTTTTTCCTGGGTTGAAGAATTCTTTTTTTCTACATGTTTACTTCCTAACTTTACATGTTCCTCTGGTTTGAGTATACCCTCTGGCTGCTTTGGCACATAAGAAGTTGATGCTTAGAATTTCCTTTCCACAGAACAGTTTCACCAACTGAAGAGAGGAATGGACTTATATCCACAGTCTTAGCAATATTCCAAACACAAACATATTTGCCTAAGAAAATGAGTTCCTTAAGGACAGAAAACTCATTGATAGGTTGACCAGATCACAATGGAAGAGCTTAGAAAATGGTTTCCAACAAATATTGATAGTTTGAATTCATTTTTACCTATTTGTATACCTTTAATTTCTTTCTTCTGTCTAATTGCTTTGGCTAAAGTTTCAAGGACAATGTTGAATAAAAGTGATGAAAGAGGGCATCCTTATTTTGTTCCAGTTTTTAGAGGGAATGCTTTCAATTTTTCTGTTTGAAATGATGTTGGCCTTGGGTTTAGCATATATGCCTTTTACAATGTTGAGATATGTTCTTACTGTATTTAGTTTTTCTAGTGTTTTGGGCATGAAAGGGTGCTGTATTTTGTCAAATGCTTTTTCTACATCTATGGAGATCATTAAATTCTTGCTTTTAAGTCTATTGATATGATGAATTAAATTTATTGATTTTCATATGTTAAATCAACCTTGCATCCCTGGGATGAATCCCACTTGATTGCAGTGCACTATTTTTTAATATGTTTTTGTATGTGAGTTGCCAGAATTTTATTGAGAACTTTTGCATCTATGCTCATCAGGGATATTAGTCTGAAGCATTCTTTCCTTTATGTATTTTTGGTTTTGGTATCAGGGTGTTATTAGCCTCATAGAATGAGGTTAGAAGGGTTCCCTCCTTTTCTATTTCATGGAATAATTCGAGGAGTATTGGTGTTAATTCTTCTCGCTGAAGGTCTTATAGGACTCTGCTGAGAATCTGTCCCATCCTGGGCTTTACTTAGTTGGTAGGATTTTATTGGCGTTTTCTATTTCATTATTGAAGTTGCTCTGTTTAAATTGCATATGACCTCCTGACTTAGTTTAGGTAGGTCATATGTCTCTAGAAATGTATTCAATGTCTTCAATATTTTCTATTTTATTGGAGTATAAATTTTCAAAATAGTTTCTAATTATCTTCTGTATTTCAACTGTGTTCATTGTGATATTTTCTTTTTCATCATGTATTTTATTAATTTGGGTTTCTCTCTTTTTGTTAGTCTGCCTAGGGGTTTAGCAATTTTATTTTTTCAAAGAACCAACTTTTTGTCAATTTTTTCTTTTGTTTCGATTTCATTGAGTTCGGCTCTATTTTTAATCATATCCTGTCTTCTACTGTTTTGGGTGTTGATTTATTCTTCTTTTTCTAGGGCTTTGAGATGTAATGTTAGGCCATTTATTTGTTGACTTTTTATTGTTTTAATAAATGAGTTCAATGAAATGAACTTTCCTCTTAGTATTGCCTTCACAATGTTCCAGAGATTTTGGTATGTTGTATCCATATTCTTATTTACTTCTAAGTATTTTATCATTTCTTTCTTGATTTCTTCTACTATCCATTCATCATTCAATAGTGTATTATTTAGTTTCCATGTCTTAGAGCATCTTCTATTTTTTATTTTATTGTTTTCCAATTTCAGTCCATTATGATCTGATAGAATGCAGGGTATTATCTCCAATTTTTCTGTTTACTAAGAGTTACTTTGTGGCATGGTCTATTTTAGAGGATTCACGTGCTGTTGTATTCACTTTTTAAAATTTTTTTATATTCACTTATTGATGGATGATACATTCTATGTATGTCTGTTAAGTCTAAATTGTTGATTGCATTATTTAGTTCCATAGTTTTAGTTTTTGTTTAGAGGATGTGTCCAGCAGTGAGAGTTGTGTTAAAGTCACCCAGTATTATTGTGTTGTGGTCTATTTGATGCTTGAAATTGAGAAGGGTTTGTTTGACGTACCTAGATGTTTCATTATTTGGTGCATAAATATTCACAATCACTATGTGTTGCTGCTGTCTAATTCCATTCAGTAGAATGAAATGACCTTCATGGTCCCTTCTGATTAACTTTGACTTGAAGTCTACTTAATGTGATATGAGAATGGAAATCTCTGCTTTTTTATGCAGTCTGTATGAGTGAGATGT
The DNA here is from genome assembly GCA_020662805.1 of Glaucomys volans. Lineage (NCBI taxonomy): Eukaryota > Metazoa > Chordata > Mammalia > Rodentia > Sciuridae > Glaucomys > Glaucomys volans. The sequence continues at coordinate 189,567 of JAJEJO010053228.1, read as the reverse complement.
TTTTTCCCATCCTTTCACCTTCAGTCCGTGGATGTCTTAGCCTATGAGTTGAGTCTCTTGAAGACAGCATATTGTTGGGTCTTTTTTTAATCCAATCTCCAAGTTTTTGTCTTTTGAATTCATAACGATAGGGAAGAATAGAGTTACTTTATATTAGGTAGAGGGGGGTGAAGGGAGAGGAAGGGGTGTGGGGGTAGGAATGATAGTAAAATGAAACAGATATTACTACCTCATGTACATATGACTACATGACCAATGTGATCCTGAAATATGTATAATCAGAAAAATGAGAGATTACACTCCATTTATGTATGATCTATCAAAACATATAAATGCATCTACTGTCATGTACAACAAATTAGAACAAATTAAAAAATAAAAAATAATAAAAAATATAGTTTCCAGGTGGATTATTATTATAATCCACCTGGAAACTATCCACCTGGACTATCCACCTTATCCACCTGGACAAGGATGTGGATATTTCTCTCTTCTGTCCTTTGAAGTTGATGACTTTTACCAGGTTCCCACAGCTATGTGACCTGTACTGCATTGGCACATGGTATCCTAAAACCCTGTGATGCATATGAGGCACTGTAGCTGTTCTTTCCAACAAAGGCAAATGAAGGCCTGGAAAGTGAAAGGATTAGACCTCTGTTAAATAGGAATGGATCGCCATGGTTTGAGTCTGGTTGTCAGAACATATTTTCCCAAACTTGCAAAGGCATTCTCCACTGCTCTCCAACTTCCACTGTTTCTATCAAGTCAGTAATTCTGACCATAGTACTTTATATGTTAGCTATATTTATTCTCTATCTCTCTCTCTACCTTAGCATCATCTTTTAGTTTCTGAACCATCACAATGATGTGTTGATGCGTTTGGGTATTTTTGTTGCTTGAGTTCATGATACTGTGGTCAGAGATTTTTCAGTCTGAAATCTCAAACCTATTGGTTCTCATGATTTGTCCTGCATTACTTCTCCAATACTTTCCTCTCATTTGCTCTTTTGGTTGTCCATTTCTGAGGATTTCTCTTGATTAAATATTATTCTGGATTGGTCCTCTAAGTTTTTCACCTTGTTATTCCTTATTAATCACTGCTATGTCTTTCTGTCTCTGTTATTCTACATATTTAGCCACCACCACATAGTAAAGGCTTTCTTTAATTGTTTTTCGGTTCTTTTTAGTTATACATGATGGTAGGACACATTTTGACATAATTATAAAAGCATGGAATATATCTGCTTCTCAATCAGTCCCAAGTACCCCTTCTTCTCCTTCCCTTCCCTCACCCCCTACCATCTTCCCATTACTCCTCTGATCTTTCTGCCATTTGTCCACAGCCATTTTTTTAATTAATTTCTCGTGTATGTACACAATGTGAAATTCACTGTGGTTTATTCATATATGTACATAGAAAAGTTATACTTTCCCACATGGTAAAGGTTTAAATATCTTTTTTCTAATCAAGGTCTTTTTGATTTCTGATATCTTTCTTGTTTGTTTAGTCATCCTTTTTTAGTAACTTGATTGATATAAGTGGTGAGATCCCTGACCAAAAGGAAGCAACCTGCTCTGAATCTTGAATCCATAATTGGTTCATCCATCAGTTGAACAGCCTGAAGAAAATGGGTCAATACAATGTTTAGACAATTTCTAAAAACAAAAATAAATGGTAATGGAGAAGAATTTCTTAGACTTCCTCTAAGACTTTACTCTAAAATTATTAAGGATTATGAATTCTAGACCTTCTATAATTATTTCAAAAATAAATATTTACTTAGAATCAATACTTAACTATTTATTAACCTAATCACTATTTCCTATATTCCAGGTCTTCCTCAATTTGTCAGTATTTTTGCTTTATTTAGCTGGAAAAGTTTCTCCTGAAATTTCTGATAGGGTTTCTGAATGATAACAGAGTAATGGACGTAAGGTAATTTTTATAGTGCATTTATTAGTTTTGGTTGGACTAGAATTCTAGTTCAAAATTACATATTGTAGAACTTTAAAAATACAGTAACTATCTCCACATCCATTCTAAGATACACAGTAAATTCCTTAAAACATGGATAATACTGACCCTGTAATTTCCATAGTTTCCTTTTCCATTTTAACTGAACACTATGCTCATAACTTTTGCAGTCTGAAGTACAACAGTATGAATTCATTTTTCCTTGTTCACAATTTCACAAATAAAAACTTGTTCTTACTATAGATCTTAGCAAAGCTAGCATATGACCTTTTGTTTGTATCCTTGTTAAAAACTTTTACATTTTCATTTAAAGGAAGCACTTTAAGCTTCTCTTTGGCATGTCCAAATTGCCAGCATGTCCCTCTTGTACATTAGGTACATTATCACATTACTAGAACGCAAGCACTGTGATACCATAAAGGTTGACCTGAGAACTGAGATGGCTGTTAAGTACCTAGGGGGCAGGTAGCATATGTCATGGGGTACACTGAGCAAAGTGATGGGGTGGGATAAAGAAGGACCCCATGAAATTCCATCATACTATTCAGAACGACATGCAATTTAACACTTAGGAATTGTTTATTTCTGGATTTATCCATTTAGTATTTTCAGATCATGGTTGACTGAGGGTAACTGAAACCATGGAAATCAAGGTGGACTATTGTATATCTCTATTGCTTTCAGAGAACCCGTCCTGGTTTTGAGAAGTCTGACTCCAATCTGATGGACATTATTTTCTGGATAATCTACATTCTCTTTATTTATTTATTGTGTTAACTTTTAGAGCATACTTTTCATCATTGATTTTCTTAAATATCACCACAATATGTGCATATGTTTTATCTGCTACAATTAGTCTACTTAATACCCAGTGGGCTAATATAACTTGAGGGCTCTTATCTACATATGTGAAAAATTTGTCTTCTGTTCTCTTCTTTCCTTCAATTCTTTGGGTTCCCCAACACCCTGCTTTTATATATCCAATTAGGTATAATTGTAACCCTTTGATAAATCAGCTCTCACAATGTGTTTTTAACATTTTTCATTCTTTGGAGCTACATTTTAGAAGAATTTTCTCTTGCCATCTTCCAGCTTAAAAATTCATTTTTTAGCTATGTTAATTCTGCTTTTTAATCCTTTAATTTCATTTATCTCATTTTCTCCAGATCTTTAATGATTTTGTTTTAATTTGTATATGAAGTATTCTCATTCATTTCTATGATATTATTTTACCCTATGTTGACATGAATTATACTTATTCTAGAATTTCCTGATGCTCTAAATTGTTTTTCCTAAGGCAACATCCTTTTCATGTAATTTTTCATTTCAATGTAATTTGACATCTCCCTCTGATGATGGTAATTTCTCTCCAATGTTTTGTTTCATGGCCATCTTTGTGTTGGTTTCTTTGACTTGGGGTGGAGGGTGTGGGTGGAATAAATGAAAAATGAGTCCTTGTCTTCTCAAGGACTTATGATATCAGTGTGACCAGGAAGGCCATTTATCCTGGTATTTAGGTAATTTTTGGTGAGGGACTAACTGGCAATGCCAATTATTAACTCTCTGGCTTCGTTTAAATTTTTTGACCTCTCTGAGTCTCAACTTTCCAACCTATAAAATGTGCATAGCACAAGAGTACTTGGAGGATTAAGTATGACCTGGTAAATATGTGTACTCATTGTGCCTAGCACATAGAAGGCAATAACACAGATGTTAATGTCTGTTTAGGTGGTTTAGATTAAATCCCACTGATGAAGAAATCAACATTCAAAGAAATGAATCACCTATGGCAGAACTGGCAATGTGAGGTGGACAAAACATTTTTTATACAGGAAATTTGAGCCTTTCTCACTGTCACCTCCTGGAAACACATCATTCTACCTACATCTCATATCCTGAAAGGTTTGATGGGAGGGGCCCTGAAAAACATCCCATGTAACTCTGCAGTGTGGAGATGAGCACCAGAGGCCAGACGTGGGCTTGCGAAGAGAACACTATCCCCTCAGGAGTTTGCAGCTTTCTACAAAAGATGAGAACCACAATGCCCCTGGGGAGTTCTCTATCCTGGTCTTTCCATCTGGTCTTGTGTTTTTTATTTTGATTTCCACTGGTAGCTCCTGAGGACAGCTGATCATCTTCTTTCTTCCTAAGAACTGAGTGAGACTTACTATAGCCAAAATCAGCAGCTGTTCTCTAAATAGGAAAACTATCTCCCAGAGCTACCAAGGCTACATGATAGAAAGGAATTGGAGGAACTTGAGGCTCTTTTTCCAAGAAATAAATAAAATTGCAACACACACACACAATCACATACACACATGCACAAAGCTTCACCTGGCTCACTTCTTCCCTTGGATCCTGGGTTGGGGACCCCCAACTCATTTTCCAGAATCACTGTCCAGCCATTTGTGGTGGACTGTGTTAGTGGTCAGTGCACAGGGATGTTGTTTACTGCTTGTCTGTACTCCCTCTCCATGACCACAGGCTCCGTGGAGCTGTGTTCCAAGCCCCACTGACAGCAATAGTGCACACTCCCCAGGCTGGACTATGTCATTTCTTAGACTGGCCATCTTTCCTAACTCTTCAGTCTCAAATCGGCTCAATCTGTGGGCAATGAGTTTGCCAGGTCTGGGATCTCTCGGGCCTTCAGAGAAGCAAAGTGGGGAAACAGTTCTGGCAAGTTGAGCAGGTGGCCTTGAAAGTCATTTAAAATTACCTGATTGCAGCCAATCCCTCAGTTACAATCCTAGCAGATGAGAAACTAGGGCAGGACCAGTCGTTTCCCAGTCTTCACATTCCAAATCCTATTTTATTCTCTCTCCTATTCTTACCACCCCACCCTAGAGGATTTAGCTGATCCAAATTCCCCCTGTCTGTCCGGACATCCCCCTCCAGCTGAGCAGCCAAGGGGCTGTTAGGCCAAAGCAGACTTCCGACTCTGCAAGTGCTGGAGGGAGGGGAAGAGTCCAGCTGAGACCTCTACTTCTCAAGTGCTTCCAACCCAGCCAGCCAAGACAGAGAAGGTCTACACTCAGGGCGGATATGGGTCAGAAAGGATGAGATGCCTCTCTAAACATCAAGAAGACCCCCTGGGACTGGGGCCTGAGCTGGAGCCTGGCCACATTCCTCTCAGTTGTTCAAGAACAAGATCCTGAAACAGGATGAGAAGGAAGCCTCAGGACTGAGCTTCTCTCCTGATCCAGCCGTGCTTCTCTGAGAGTCCAGGACTGCCCTGGCTAGATTCTGCTTGCCAGGCCAACCCTGCTTCCAAGATAGTGCTGGTGTGACCATCCTCCCTGCTAGGCCCTCAGCCCTGTTCCCTGAACTAGACCTTATCTTCCTAGTCTCCCTTGTAAGTTTTATAGGGAAGGACTTTTTGTGATGACCAGGGTATTTTCTGGTGCCAATGACCATTTCAAACTCCCAACTGTAATTTTCCTCTTTGTTCATTCCTTCTATCCAGACATCACCTTCATGCCCTCTCTTGGATTTCATGAGTTTCCCAGGCTGCACAAGAGTTTCCATTTGATATCAGGTGGCAGAGAACAGAGGAAGGAGCAAGGGCTTTGGAGTCAAAGCTGAGTCCACATTCTAGCTCTGCAGTCTCTGTGTGACCTTGAGCATGTTACTCAACCTTTCAGAGTCCCAACCTCCCCAGCTCAGAATGGGAGAATGAAGCTGTGGCAGTAGCCTCCATTTGGAAGCAGTAATTACCATTCCTTCTCTGATAGGCTGGAGGAACAGGAGGTTATCATTCTCTCCCTCACCTTCTTCATCTCCCTCTCCTTCCAACCAATCTCTGTGTCCTTTTGCTTTTTCCCCACCATATCTCAGACTTGTTCACTGTTCTCCATGCTCATGGTTTTGGCCAACATCATCTCTTATTTGGATTATTCTAATTGTTGCTCTTTTTTTCCTAGGATCACTTCATCTCCCAATCTCCACTCTCATATTCACACTTCAGTCAGAATAGTCTTAAAACGTAAATCTGAATAAAACATAAATCTAATCATCACACTCATGTTTAAAGAACAAAAACAAAAATTAAAACTCTCTCTCCATTGCTCTATGGTGGACAACAAACCCTTAATGTGACTCCCAAGGCTATTTCCTGCCTCTGAATCCCCCACTCCTCTCCCCACTTTCATGTCCCCAAACCCTAGAAAGAATTTCAGTCTGATGACCAAAACAGAGGTCTCATACCCATGGACCTTCACCAATGTGATTGTTACCACCTGAACCATTTCATGTCAGTGGAGATCCAGGACCTTAAAAGGGACAGCCATGGAACAATTGGTGGGATCTGCATAACCTCTACAGTTTAGACGTTATTTAGTTGATTTTGCTCACTGTACTTGTATGACCTGCGACCTTCACATCTGGGAAATCTTGGGAAAAGGTACATGGAAATTCTTTATACAATCTTTGAACATTTTCAGCAGGATAAATTGATGTAAAATACAAGTTTAAAAATGATAAAAAATGGAGTTAGAGTATATCATGTTAAGTGAAATAAGCCAAACCCAAAAAACCAAAGGCCAAATGTTTTCTCTGATATGTAGATGCTAATTCATAATAAGGGTGGGGGAATAGGGAAGAATAGAATTACTTTTTATTAGGTAGAAGGGAGTAAAGGGAGGGGGAAGGGTTATGGGGGGAGGAATGATAGTAAAGTGAAACAGACATTATTACCTCATGTACATGTATGACTACATGATTGACATGATCCCGCAATATGTATAATCAGAAAAATGAGAGATTACACTTCATTTATGTATGATCTATCAAAATGTATAAATGTATTCTACTGTCATGTACAACTAATTAGAACAAATAAAATTTTGAAATTAAAAAATAAGCATGCAGAATAATTGAAAAGAATGCAAACTAAACTTCAGGATTCCCTTGGAATTTGGTGTTCTTGATAAATTCAACATCGGTTTTCATTTTCTTCTACTTTTCTCTTTCCTATAAAATAAACAAAAAACAAAACACACACACACACACACACACACACACACAAAACCAGAATCTCTGTGTTGGGTGTAGGGAGGGATTCTTATTGCTGAGAGCCTGCTCACAAAGTTGTGATGTGAGGGTCAGCATCAGGTACCTTCTCAGCAACATCAAGCTAGTGCATCAGTTGACTGTGGAGTCAGTGAAGGTGGGCAGCACCAACTCAACCCCCTGGCCAAAGCACCTACAACTGATGGGTCTGGCCAAATGATTTCATCAGACTTGGGTAAACAGTGGAACTTCTTCCTACAGTGCTGGCTTAGCTTTTAACCTTCTGAGGACATCCCCTAGACATTCATGGGAATAGATTTCACAAACAGAAAAGAACTCCAGGGAAAAGAAAGCCTGACCCAGAATGTCTGCAGCTCAGAGATCATCTCTGCAGCCCCTGCTTTTCATTCTCAGGCCAATGTGGCTCATTCTCCACCTAGTCCTTCCGGTAGAGATGGGGCTGTCTGAGTCATGGGGGCTGCAGCCTTTTCTTCAGATGTTGGCGGTGAAGGAGAAGTTGCAGTGAAACCCCAGCCTCGCTCCAAGTTTGAGACCCAAAGCTGAGCAAACAACCCCTGCGGGCCATGTCAGACCAGTGCTCTCCACGACAGCTGGTCTTGCTGCTTTCCTTCTAGGCCTCAGCAGCCATAAGAAGTGCTGTTGCCTCTTGCTCCTACAGCTGTAAAATGTCCCATGCTCAGAGGCGGGGAACCCAGAACTTGGGTAACGAGCTCTGGGAGAAGGAGAGGCAGCCTTGACTTGGGCACTTGGGTGATGTGGTGACCACTTTTCCATGCAGCTTAAAAAGAAAGAAAAAAGAAGAAGAAGAAAGGAAATATTCTTTGGAATGAAATGAAATCTGCCCCCGGCAACTTCCACCTACAGATCAAAGTTCCACCCTACGGTGATGACATAGAATTGGTTTGTTTTCTCTACCACATTGAAGTCCTTTAAACATCTGGAGAGACATCTTCTTCCACCCCCAAAACACTTTTTCTTTCCTGCAGATTAGGCAGACCTTTCTAATTAGACGATTCTTTGACTCATCTTCGTAAGTGACCTGGTTTCTAGAATGCTCAAGATGTTAATCACTGCTTCACATATTCATTTTCAAAGTCCTGTGTACAAAGCCACAGAAAGAATACAATGCTCCAGACAAAGTAACCAGCCCCAAAGGCAAGAGGACCATCATCTCCTCCCCTGATCCACACTCCATTTCTCTTGACAATGCAGTCCAATTGTCTAGTCTGACATTGTTGGCTCCCAGTGAAGCTGGGAGACACCAGAAATATTCACTCTCTGATATTTGTGCAATTAACTATTGAATGCAAGAAATTTTATGGTAATCGCTTTTAATTTTTGACTGTTAATTTTGTCTCTGCAGGTAACACACAACTTAATAACTATTCCCAGGACTCCCAAGAGCTTTGAAAGGTTCTTTCTAATGATAAGTACTGATTTGGTTTTTTTGTTTTGTTTTGTTTTGTTTTGTTTTGTTTTGTTTTGTTTTTCTGCTCTAACAAGATCCCACAGATTGGTTGTCTTTTAAAAGAGAGAGAAAATATTTATTTCTCAAAGTTCTGGAGTCCAGGTAGTCCAAGGTCCAGACGCATGCACCTGGTTTCTGGTGAGGGCTTTCTTGCTGTGTCCTCACATAGCAGAAGAGCAAAAGAAAGAGAACCCTTTTCCACAGCCCTTTTTATAGCAGCATTCATCCACTCATGATGATGGAGTTCTCATGATCTAATGCTTCCTATTGGGCCCCCACCTTCCAGTATTGTTTCATTGGGAATTAATCACCAGTAGGAGTTTTGTAGGGTACATAAACATTCAAACCACAAGTGCCATGATGGATCCATACACATTGCTTGAGATGGAAGGACCCAAAAGAAGGTAAAGTATTAATAGGGATCAACTTACCTGAAAGGGCTCATTTATTCCTAGTGAAATTGAGAGGAGAAGACATCAAACACAGGAACATGGAGATGAGGTGATGTAAAGGCAGTGTTTGTTCAAGAGGGGATCTGAGAGGATGAGAGAGACACTGGAGGTGAAAGATACCCCTGGATATGTGGGTACTTGAAAACCAATTGGGAAGCAGCAAATCCAGGCGTTGGAGGAAGAACCTCGGCAACCCTGACATCCCTCCGCATCTCCATTCGCAGTAGTTAATACGAGGGCATTGTTCTGGCTTAGCTGCTTCTAGATAAAAGAAAGACAAGGAGATTGAATATGCAAAGGACCTGACTTGCTGCTCCTGAAACAAACACTGAACGTTTTTCAAATATTCAAACTCCCAGAAGGACATCTGTTCATTTCAATGCAAGGCAACATGTCTGCTCTGGAACTTTAAGTCAAATTCTGAAGTAAAAACATCTCCCAGGAAAGTGGACCCCCAAAAATGCTTTCTACAAAAGAAAAGAATGCATCACACTTACAAACACATCTCAACTGAGGGTATTTCCACAACAGCAAACTGTCAAAAAAGAAGGTAATGTGTTAGATTTCCTTTCATCATTCTATAACGTGGAGCACAAGGATTTTACTACCAAATTCATCAGCAGCGGCAGCAGACACAAGGTGACCTTGACCTCGTGCAGGATTCCATAGATTTCAAAGTGTGTATGAATTGGGTCAGCTGTGGTCAAGTGGTTAAGCCATCCTCGAATTAGAAAGTGGCTAGTCTGAGGTTCTTAGGGAGCAACTTCTGGGTGGTAATTAAAACAGTTTGGGGGGTTAGGATACAGCCTGTGTCTGGGAAGGTATGCGTAGGCTCTTGGAAGGTATAGTACTCAGTCATCTCACCTAGACCCAAAGGCATGGCATTTGGCAGATGTTTTATATCATTTCTGCTTTGAAGTTGCAGAAATTTGTTATTGAAGATGTTCATTTTCTCCTCTTTCCTTTTAGTTTTGTGGTTGTTGTTTTCAATAATATTCAAAACTTCTTTAATCATAAATCTTGGTGCCTTGATTCCATTTTTAATTAATAAGAAAACTTACAACATATTTTACATAAAACAAATGTATATTAATTGGGGTCTGGGGTTACAGCTGAGTGGTAGAGCACTCACCTAGCACATGTGAGGCACTGGGTTCAATCCTTAGCACCACATAAAAATAAATAAATAAAATAAAAGTATAAAAAGTGTATATTAACATCCTTAATTGAAAAATAGAACTTTCAAATAAGGCCACTAAGAAAAAGAGAACCAATAAATATTTAAGAAATGTTGACTACTTTTGGAAAGAAATAACCAATAATAATAGCACTATTCTAAACAATATAAATATCAAAACTTTTTTTGGACAATTCTATGAATTTTGTTTCTTATAGATAGGAACCTTAGGTGGGAAAAGATAAGTGAGTCTTTTATGGTGACCCTTCTAGCAGTTTTAAGAGCAGAAATTTGAAAACAGATTCCAAATCTTAAATAATGTGCTATGTTGCTTTCCCTTTGATATAAAGCATATTAAATAGAAGTCATAAAATTATATTGTATAAATAAAACTAAATTTGTCACATCACTGATTACAGTGACAATTACTAAGTTAAATTTCACTTTTGAAAGGCATAGATAACCATCATGTCAAATCAAATGCATAGTTTACTTAATACAAAAACCACAAACAGGCCAGGTACATGCCAGTAATCCCAGAGGCTTAGGAAGCTGAAGCAGGAGGGAACATGAGTTCAAAGCCAGCCTCAGCAATTTAGCAAGGCCCTACATAACTGCAAGGGCCAGGGATGTGGCTCAGTTGTTAAGTGACCCTGGGTTCAATCTCCAGTATCAAAAAAAAAAAAAATCACATAGAAACACATACAAGATTATGTACAAGATTAAAGTTGAGATAGACAGCAGAATCAGAACTGTCATGGAGCCCTACAAATCTTGCTTCTTACATTTCTAGAGACGTTAAGGGAGTTGTTCCAGTCCTTGGTTGTTTCCCTTTCTATTCCCTCTTGTGCAGATCTCTATCCAGGTGGGAATTGTCTGACTAATGGAATGCAGAAGTGATAACTTCTAATGTATCCTAGTAACCATGTTGATGAGTTCCCTGCTTGAAAATTCAAACAGTCTGGCACAGTGGTACAGGCCTATAACCCCAGCTACTCAGGAGGCTGAGGCGGGAAAATTGCAACATCTAGGACAGCCTGGGCAATTTTACAAGACTGTCTCAAAAACAAAGAACAAATAAGAAGGGCTGGAGATGTAGCTCAGTGCTAAAACAGCCTGGGGTCCAATCCTCAGTACTACCAAAAACAAAAAGGTAAGCAGGGAGGGCATCTGCTACTTTCCCTTGTGTCTTTATAGGACCTGTTTGTGCTTAATGACCAAAGGCCAAACTGGTGCTCTGGTCCCGTGTGACTGGCTTTCCAGTCTTTGTTTAAGTAACTTGGTCATTTCAATCTACAGAACTAAGATTCCCCAGTTCAGGGAAGAATAAGTTCCATTCTACCCCTCGCACAAGACTAGTTCTCCATAATACAGCCACTGTTGTTCTTGGGACTCACTCTGCTCTCTTCATAGCTGATTAGGATCCCAGGAGAGAAGATGTGCATGTTCTTACCTCTCTCCAAGTGTCAAAGACAGGGTGAGATTGTAACAAACTTGTTTAGGAAATTGAGAGATCAGGAACACAAAGCACAGCATTTAATTAAAACCCATTGTTCTGTAAAAGAAAAATGCACACAAAAAGATTCCTCATCATCAATCCTTAACTGCCTTTTCAAGTCACCTCTGTCTCTTTTGGGAATATATTTAACATATGTTGGGTTTTTCACATTCCATTCTCCTTTCCTATCTCTGTATCTCTAATTCCATCTTTCTTACTCTGAGCTATAATTTTGAGTAATTTCCTAAGATTTATCTTTTTGTTTGCAAATTTTCTGTTTAGTTTTTTTCTAACGTATTATTTAACCTATTTATTGTGTTTTAAAATTTCAATTACTGTTTTAATTTTTAGAAATTCATTCTGATTCTTTAAAAACTCTTCCTTGTTTTCATTTTAACAGCATAATTTCATTATATTTTAATTTCTTATTTTATGTTCAATAAATTTATGCATACTTAATAAAACAATCTTGATCATATGGCTAGAGATAAATAAAATAAAGATATGGAGATGCTATTTCTACCAAAAACAATATCACTTTCAAAAGTGAATTTAAATTTTATAAAATTTAAATTGTATATTTTGCTCTTAATAAAGTTTAATTTGGAAGAGGAAGAATTGTAACAAGTCCAAATACAGACCAACCTGTCTGACCAAAATAAGGTTAGCATTTAAAAATACAAAGCAACTTGAATATAATATTTTGATTAAAAAATAAATAAATGATAAAATTAAAGAGTTTTAAAATATGATTGCAATTGAAAACATATTCAAAATCTGTGATGGATGTGGTGGCATATTCCTATAATCCAAGCTACCCAGGAGTCTGAGGCAGAAGGATTGTAAATTCAAGCTTTGGGCAACTTAGAGATACCCTGCTTCAAAATAAAATTTATTTTTAAAAGACTGGGATTGTAGCTCAGTAGTAGAGCACCCCTGGGTTCATTCTCTACTATAAAAAAGCATCCTAAGACTTGGCCTAAAAAGTATTCTGAGGAACTTTTATAGCTTAAAGTGTTTTGCCTTTTTAAAAAATACTGAAAATAATGAAATAATATTCAATTCTAAAAAGAACTCCAAAGAAAAACAAAAACAACTGATTTTTTTAAATGCCAAGGAAGGAATTAATGAAGCTTATATGTTAGTTAATAAAGCAAGAATGACATAAAATAAGAATGAGATGAAATAAGAAGTTGGTAAAATAATGAATCCTTTCTGAATGGCGGTCTCACACCTAGCTACCCCCTCACAATGTCCCCTCTGAGATGGAGGTCTCAATCTTACCTGTTTACAGGAGTGCTCGCTGAAGTTCAAGGTTCAGACTCACCTGACACATCACAATAGCTTGGTGTCAAGACATTCCCTAGGGATTCTGAACTTAGTATCTCAGCAGCAGCTCACTCTTTTTTTCCCCAATACTCCCCAGAAAGTTCTTCCTCTAAATGTCACATTTTGGCAGTACTTCAGTTTGCACAAGTGGGAAGAAAAGTTGTACATGTGGAAGAAGTGGTCTTTCTTTCCCCTGGTGAGAATGTGACCCTCAGGCAGTGGGCACTCCAGAGTGACCAGAAAAGAGGATGCCAGTCCACAGGAATTGACTTCAAGGGACTTCTGGGTGCCTAATTTCCCACCAGCACAGGTCAATGACAGCCAAAACCATGATCACTCACCTTTCCCTGACAACAACTTACGGAGAAAGTACTTGCGAGTTCTGAGTTTGAGTTCTGGGTTCCCCTGTTGAGAAGAGGAAGAAAGGGGACAACGACGACCAGGGTCTGCTTCTTCAGACAAAGTCTCCACTGAAAGGACCATACACATGGACACTGGCCACACTTTGACCATTGATATGGACTGTATTGTGTCTCCCCAACACAAGCTTGGCCTGCCCACTCCATTGTGACTAAAATTGGACATAAGGCCTTTAAGAGGTAAATAAGATTAAATAAGGCCATAAGGATGAGGCTCAAATTAAATGCAACTTGTGTGCAAGAGGAAGAGGAAGAGACAACAGAAGTGCACATGCACAGAGAAAAGGTCCTGTGAGGACACAGCAAGAAGGTGGCCATCTGCAAGTCAAGAAGAGAGGCCTTACCAGAAACCAGTTCCAACCACATCCTGATCTTGGACTTCAGAACTTTGAGAAAACGTATCTTTTGTTTAAGCCACCGTGTCTGTGATACTTTGAGTAGATTAATACAGGGCAAAAGAATGAGTAACAAGACACAAGAACAATTTCTTCTAAAATATTCATGATTTTTCTCTTTGCATGTCATTTTTTAAAAATAAAAAAGAGTGATTTGATGGGCTCATACCTTCTCAAAACCAACAAAAAAATGTGTTGACCTTTTAAATTGTAACTAGTGCTCAGCAAGTCTAAAAAGAATGGTCAGGGACATCAAATGGAGTCCCATAGCACTGATCCCAGCTCACCACCTTTCCAGGCAAACCATGTCCTCCCTGAGTTTGTGGAATCCAGTTCTTGTGGAAGTCCCTCCAGGGTCTGTGCTTTCTGAAACAGTGGATCTCCCTCATCCTTCTTGATCCACATGCTTGACATAGCATAGTTCTCAGGAGCTAGTGAGGCCCTGAGGAAGCTGCCTAGAAAGTGGATCCTCAGCTCCAGATCAACAGAGGGCAAGTATGAAACCAGAGGGAGCCCCATCCAGATGAGCAGAGCAGCCCCTCAAATAGTGTTGGACCATTCCCAGAGGACACTCCAGGCTTGGGGAGCAGGGAGCATAGTGCCACCTAAACCTGAGCTCAGGTGCTCTCCCTGCTGCCTGGCCCAGGGGTCATCCCTTTTTGTTGCTGGCCCAGTGATCCCTTCACAAAGCAAGTAGAGCCTTCCAGATGTGGTGGATGTATCACTGGGCCCATCACTTTACAATGTAGCAGTGACTTCTTCTGTCTGAACCTCCATTCTCACCTCATTCAACAAATGTTGGAGAAGTTATTTGATGACAGGTCCTGCAGAACATATGGATTATGCAGCTTTGAAACAGAGATGGTTCCTTTGCTATTATAATACATCTTACATGTGTACCCACACACAAAAAAACTCCATCAAATGAGTGTTAATTTTGAAAGATCTGGCAATATGCACACTCTAAATTGTTAGCAGTGATGATTTCTGCAGAGGGAAATCAGATTAGGAGGACAAGTGGAAAAAAGAGCTTGGGATCAATGATCAGACTAACCAAGACTTTTGATCTTGCTGGAAGAAGAAAAGTCTTGGCCCCTGTCATCTCTGGGCTCTCCAGTGCTGTGATTCTGTGCTTCCATACAGCCCCACCTGCTCAACAGCCTTACAGACACAACACCAAGGCGAGCAGGACTCTGGCCTCAGTGAGTGTCTGTGCTTTCCCTGCTGTCTTCACAGAAAGGATGGGACTACCTTTAGCTGCTAAAGCCTCTTCCCCCAGGAGCTGAATATTAAGAGATGAAGTCCAGCTAGATAAATAAACCAAGTCCCTGCAGCAGAGAGCCTCACCAGCTTCCATAGTCAAGAGAAGTTTCCCATACATGGACAGCCCTGCAGGGCAGCTGAGAGGCCTCCTCATGTTTCAAATTTTTGGGGAAGTGGGGCCACAAAGGACAAAGTATGATCAGTCCTGTAGCATATCCCAAATCACCCTTCCTCACTGTGCCAAAACCACAGGAGACCTGGGGATTCTCATTTGTAAAGGAGGACAAGTGTTTGCTCACAGCTGGCTGGATCCTGAAGAATGGGAGAGGAGGAGGCAGAAGATCAACCCATGTGGAGACCCTAAGAGGCCCTGAGCAGAGGCCACAGGAAGGCCAAAGCCTGGCTCTGTTACTAATGTGCATACAGAGCTGTTGGGGAAGGACAGGCCTGTCTCAGGGGAAGACAGAGTCTCAGCAAAGGAGACAACATATTATGTCTCTCTTGGCTCCTGACTGTCTGACAAGGGAAAGAAACTGAAGGGGAGGGTCAAGGTCATATCTTGATATAAAATGATGGCTTTGTCAGATGTGTATGCCATTGTTTCTTAATATGGGGGCAGGTGGCAAAATAAGCACCATGTAAGAATGAGCCTCAACCCAAGTTCTCACTGTGCTCTGCCCAGGGGAGCCATGTTCCCCTTCCAGAGGCCAAATATGGGAGGTTTGTGCCTCAGACCTGCTAGGAGGCAGAACACATCCAGGTTCTGTGGGAATCAAGAAAAAAATCGTCAGCCCATTGCATTGCCCCAAACCCTGGAGGGTGCCACTTAGTTGAAAATATTATCAGGAAAGAGAGGCAGATGTAAAAATGGAGCGAAACCAACAGAAATATGGAATACATGACTAGAAACAAGAATGGCTTACAAATCCTGTTCCCATTGAATTAATGCTCACAGTAAAGTTGAGGAGCTGCTCCCTGAACTAATCGCCATGCCCAACGTCTCAGCAAGGTCTGCATCCTCTGCCCCTACAGTTAACTCACACCACTTTCTGCAGATTGTTCCTCACATGAAGGCAGGCACCTTCTTGCACTCTTCATTAGCCCAGTGCCTTGAACACAGACAACCCCAGCGAATACTGGTTAGAGTGAATTAATCAGGACAATGGTTGTAAAGGACAAGAACAGTATGCCCATTTTTGGATAAATAAACTGAGGATCTGATTTTTTTTCCAATCATAACTATAAAAACTGAACTGGTACTAGATCTCCTGGTTCTAAATGTGTTTCATGTACTACATTTTCAAAGGTAAGCCAGATCCTAAATTGGGTAGGTCTGCCTTGATCACTTTTGATTGACCCACACCAAAAGTATGAGATATGAGGTAAGTTCTGGTTCTGCACCAAAAGACAGCAGAAGGAGTGAATGCCCTGCTGAGAGCTCTTCAGATGGGGAATCCATAGTCCCAGCTCCCCAGCACATGTGAATGTAAGCTGGGAACTATGAGGGTTTATGGCATTTTGAAACATTGGATAAGAACCTGGAGGATCCACATCCACTCTGTGCAGAGCATCCTTTGATGCACTTGACAATGGTGAAAAGACAAACTGAGGTTGAAATTCTAAAGAGTTTATTTGAACATATAGCAATCCATAAATCAGGCAGCTCCAGGTCAGAAGTGGCTCAGGATCTCCACTGGAGGAAGTAGAGAGAAGGTTTTCATGATACAAACACAGAAGTAAAGCAAAGAAAACAACTGATTGGTTAGTTATATGTTTTCCTTATTCGGTCTAGCCTACTTGACGTGCCCTCGTTATGTAAGTTTATTGGTTGTTTCTGATTGGTTGAATTTAAGGTCTGTTTTTCTTTAACAGACCTATCCTGTTAGCAGGCATTTATGAGAAACAACTCAAGATTCATTTCACCAATGTGTGCAAAGCAAACAAGGTTAAAGTCACAAGGATTGACTGGCTTTGCCTGCTCAGGCCTGGGGCCCATTTTCTTTAAGAAGAGACTGTGGGAGCTGCCTCTGAGATGACCCCTGGGATCCTCTCTCCATGTGACAGGGTGTGACTTCTGATGCTACCCTATCAGAGACATCACTGCTTCCCCTTCTTCACATAGTTGCTAACTCAGGAGGGTGGAAGACTGATGCTATGCTAGGAGGACACTCGAGCAGACCATTGAGAGGCCCCTGGACAACTTGCCAACCACATGAATGAACCACTTGGAAGAAGAGGCCACCATTTCTGCAATGGCATGAGACATATCAAGCAAAAACTGCCCTGCTGAGCCTTGCCCTGTTCTCTGACCAATGGAAACCATGTAAGGTCATAAATTACTCTTTGATATTTTGAAACCATTAAATTTAGGGTGATTTTTATGCAGCAGTAGATAACAAATTCACATTAGTAAATAATTTAATCATCATAAAAAACAGGATAGACATATATATTATCCTTATTTGATAAATAAAGAAATAGGGGCAAAAAGCCAACATACATTTGGCCTAGCCAAGTTTGGGATCCATATGATTTGTTTCTCATTGCACTATCCAAGACAGTAGTCATAATTCTTTTAAAAGTTTTTTTAATGAAAAGCTCAGTTTATCACAAGCACAAGGCCCTGGGTTCAATCCCCAGCATCCAAAAAAAAAGAAAAGTTCAGTTTATTAGTCTCACCTCAAACATTTAGTGTGGTAGAGGTCACCATTGTAGAAAGAATGAATATAGGAAATTTCCATCACTGCAGAAATTTTGACCTGACATTGCTTGTATAGAGCATGTGATATCAATCAGTAAATCTACCAACTAAAAATCACCTGGGATCCTTGCTTGAATTCACCAAGGGGTTTACCACTGTTAGTTGATCCGGGGAGTGTACCCAGCTGGACATTACAGAGAGGCCTCTGGGCATTCAAAGTTTCAGTCCCCAATATGGATTCATTAGAATGGACAAAAACCATACCTCGTGGAGACCCTCCACCTCCTTTCCATCCTTCCTTGAGTTCTCTGGCATTCTTCTTGTCACACAACCTACTAAAGCTCAATCTGGCAAGGTACCAACCACACGCTTGCTCAATATGGCAAGGTACCAACCATGCATGTGCTTGGTTTTCTGTGCTTGGTTTTCTGTCCATTGAGTACACAGCCTCCACATGGAGCACTCCCTCAACCCAGTTCAGTGGTGCTGAGTCATGCAGACATCAAGGAAAATAAGATGTCGCCTTTTGCTTCAGGGACTTCATAGTCCATTGGGAGGTCCCTGCGTGATAGCACTGTGTTCTGTGATTGAGGAATCTCCAAGGAACTATGGAAAGGCAAAGACTGGATCAGAAAACTGGCATCTGCCGGTAGTTATTCAGAAGAGCACAACAAAAGATGCCATTTAAACTGGTAGACCATTCCAGAAGCACCAGAAAACAGTAGAGAAATGTAGGGGCATTTCCCACACAAGCAATGACTACATAGAATATAGTTGACTCCAAAAGCACTGATGAATCTGAGATGTCACAGAAAAGGAGACTGATACCAGCCTACTGGAGCACCAATGCACATTAAGAAATATGGACTTAGTATAGAAAATAGGCATGTCGCTTTGGCATTTGTCTTCATTGGGGGGCTGTATTCTGGGTCTAACTGCTACCTGGTAATCAATACACAGGGCAATTGAAGTGGCCAGCACTATCATGATGGGGTTTTCCACTCTCCATCATGCAGGACTAGAGCAAGAATTGTCGACCTGAATGTAGATGGACTTTGGTAAATTTACAGAGGAGCTCCAGGTCAGTTCACTGAAAATACATTTGCAAAAAGTCAATTCACAATTGTGAGATGAGTATGTTAAACAGAGGAAGGTAGGTTGCCATTTTGCTGACAGAGGGAAAGAGGGGCAGAAGTCTGGGCAAAGGCAGCACCAACTATAGAGCCGGAAAATAGATGCACAGAGGACACAGCAGCAAACTCTCTTCAAGGGAAATCTCACCATCCCAGAGCGTATGCAAAATGCAGAGGGAACTAAATCTTAGAATAAAATCTTCATGAAATCACTGGGTAGATCATTCAGTGATATGGAATTTCAGTCATTGGATTCTCAATGAACTAGTCATTGGCAGGATATTTTTCAGTGAATTGATCTGCTTCCCAGAGAAAGTCCCCAAGCAGAGAAATAACTACACTGTGGCTTCCAGAGCAAATGCATCTGCCCAGGTGTAAGAAAAAAAATTAAAGAAGACTCAATGCATTTGCCTTTCCAAATCTCCTCTCTTTTCTTACCTCATGGCTCAAATCCTCTGAAGGGAAGGCTGAGGTCACTTTCCATGGCATGTTTCAAGATTTTTTCCCATCATCAGTAAAAATGTCCTTTCTTCGGGATTCTTTCTCTCATTCCCTCCCTCTCACCCTCTCTCTTCTGGTCGTTTTTGCTCTTTCTTCCTATAAACAATGATATAAATCACCACTTAGCTTGAGCTGCTTAGAGTATTCCCGGCTCTTTGTGGAGACAGCATGCTCCTAATGGATCGCCTTTGTGCAAAAGAGCAATCCCAGTAATCAGGAGCGCTTTGATGGGCAGCCCAAGCTCTATAACTCAGAAGATCATAAGCATTTTTACTCTGGTGAAGTTCAATTTAATGCAAAAGAAACATGTGTTTCCTGTCCCTTATTCTAAATCGATTGAGCCATTTGTCTAATTTAAACACTCTATAAATTACACACATCCTCCAAAGATAGGGATGAGGTTGAGGTACTTGATATATGCTTTTTCATATGGCTTGAATCCATCACTGTCTCCTGAAAGGCCCCTTGGCTTTCTCCTGAGTGGATGGAGGCCCCATAACTCTCTGATCTACTCTATTTTCTCTGACACCCCTTAGAATCCTTTTCAGACAATTTGGCTGGAAAATTATAGCTGGCTTTCTGAAGGCCTGGGTTGAAAGCTAAACTTGCACTGCATCCTTCACTACCCTACATGTTCTTAGCACAACCAGGGACTTCTCCCCAATTTTTCTTCCTACCTAGTCAATTCTTGTAAGAGATTTGACAAGTGAAAATTCAAAGTGGATAGATCAGGTATGGTGATATGAAATTACGCAACATTTTTGATCAACTTAGCACAACTGAGTATTAGGAGAAAAATATTCTCTTATTTCAATCATCACTTTCTCTGGTATATCAGACTTCAAGAAGGGGAAAGACCTCCCTAGAGATTTAGCATCTCTTGACTTCACAAATCAAGGTTCCCTTGGTTTCTCAAATCTTGCTAGAGAAAAATGTAGCTTAACTGTCAATTAGACTATATTTTATTATCAATCAAACTTCATTTTATTTGGAAAAATGATTATTTCTTTTTTCTCATGCCCATCTGTTCAATTACATATTAAAAGAATATCTGAACTGAAACAGAAATGAGAGCTCAACAAATTCAAGCCTCGTTTTATTATACGTAGGTGGTAAATGGCAAGAGGTGGTAACTGAGATGGAAATAGAACTAAGATCCTTGAATGTTGGTTCAGCATGTACATAACATAACCAAGTGAGAAATAAGGCGATTCTTGAATCACTGCTACCCTGTGGCATTGCGTGGAGGTTTCAGCCAGTGCAGTCAGAAGAATCAAAACTGTGATTCTGAACATAAGCCAGAAAAATATATTTCCAAGTTGAATAGGCCAGGTACTTAGAATACTAAAAGAAATAACTAAATATTAAAGCTATACTAGAATTCAGTAAGGTGGGTTATTAACAATATCATAGAGAAGTCAACAATTTTTATTTAAAAATGTAAGAAAAACCCTCTTTTAAAAATTTCACAATCCCAGAAGATTCCTAAAAATTATCAACAAGAAATGTTCATGGCATATATAAATAAAGCAATCATACATTATTGAAAATTATCCTGAGTCAGCGTGAGACAACCATGTTTCTAGCAGAAAAAAAAAGTTTCATACTATAAAATTATCAATTCTACCAAACCCATTAGTAGATTCAATACAAAGAAATCAAATTTCTCACAGGACTTTTTTATGAAATGTGACAAACTGATTCTGAAATTCTTCTAGAGTAGGAAACATAGGTAGAAACACTACAACTTTGAAAAGAACAGTTATGAAGAGACATTTGCTATTTCAGGGACCAAAATATATTCTGATGCAATATTAACACAGGAATTGCTCATTAACCAATGAAGCAGGAAAAGAGAAGAAATGGATCCATGTGCAATGTATTATAAAAATAGTATCTCCAAACAGAAAAGAATTAATTTGATCAATAATAAATGACCAAATTTATATACAACCAGCAATCTGATTTGGGGGGAAAAAGAGAACACCTTTGAAACTATTCACAAATGTTAATTGGAGATTGAATAAGAAGATAAACATAAAACTATCAGTGAAATTAAAGTATATGTAGGAGATTTTTAAAATAAATTTTGGTGGACAAATTCTAGAGCAAGGCACATAATTGAGAAATTATAATCACAAAGAATGATTTTGTTATGTAAACTTTAAAACTTCTGTAAGGCAGAAGATACCCAAAATAGGCTAAAAAGACAAGTAATAGTTATAGAAAGGAGGGATATTTGCAACATTATTACCAATGTACACTCGTAATTCCAAGAAGATATTTGGAATATACATACTAAGAAGAAACAATATGACATAAACATGTATTGTAAATAAAGCCTCTGAACATCAAATTCATAGTAAAATGTTCTAATGGCCAATAACCATATGAAATATATAGTATTAGGGTAAATTTTAATGCAAATAATATAAATAATGACCTAGAGGGAGAAAATAGGAACAAAAACTTTAAAAAACAAATTGAATTAGTATTGAGACAAAATATCACTCACCAATGAGATCTTCATACCAGTGTCCTTTGATTTACGATGGGTCACATCCTGGTAACTACATTGTTAAGCTGCAAATACCCTAACCTAAAAATGAATTAACAAACTCACCTAACCTATCAGACATCATAGCAGCAACGCAGGACATGTTCAGCACCGGTTGCGAGTCTTTGATTTTCTCCAATGTCTTTTCTATATCCTTCTCTTTCCACCAGGTGAACACCTCAGACTTTCAGGGCTCTTGACTGGTATAAAAGCCTTGAACCCAACTTCCCTGGCCAGGAAGGCATGTTGCTGCCTTGTCCTTCGGCTTTACGTGAACGGGCATGGGGGGTCCTCCTCTGGCATTTGCTCTCCTAGACTGAGAAATCTCTTATCCAGGAGATTACACATTAGGAGCTACATTCTCTGTTTCTTCCACTTCACTCTGGCCACTTCACACAGTGTGGACCTCCAGTTAATTCTCTAGCCTTGCTAGCTGTCTAAGGAATGTTGCTTCAAATTTCTCATCCAGTCTTCCTGGCTGTGAGAACAAACGACACTTCTACAGACGCATGCTAACTTTGCTGTCCTCCAGAAACTAACTTTTGGAATTCAGGTCCATGTGCATCGGTGCCATTTAAACATATCATTAATGCCATGATACCAAACTCTCTCAGAGCTTTTCAGCCTTAAAGGTGACCTGATGGGTATTTACTGTGTATTTTCTCCTTTGCCTCAGAAAAAGAAACTACCTTTAATAAATTGGGAGATTTAAAATGGTGAAAATATTAACCCCCAATCCATGTCTGTGGCTATTTACTGAACAACTCCAGTGGATTACGAATGGCCTGATACAATGGCCACTGCAACGAAAACCACCTCTAACAACAGAAACCCATCTTGGATTTCCCACCCCCACTGACTCCCAGGAGGCAGGTTTCAACCAGCACTGGATAATGAAAACAGCACCAGAAATTGGGGCAGGCCAGGGGTCTCTCAGTAGGAGTGGGTCATTTCTCAGAGATGAGAGATGCCTCACTGTTTCTGTTTTAGCTTCTTATGCATCTAGTTGGAAAGCAGAGTTTGGAAAGTAAAAATCCACTTTCCTAAACTTTCTCACAGCTGGTATTCTGGGTGATTTGTTTCTGTTAACCAAATGAACTTTCACAAGACTCCAATTTGAAAGAGCTCAGTACTCTACAAGAGGAAAAAACACAGAGATTGGCAGAGCAAATTTAAAAATATAACCCAAATATATGTTGTCTGTAAGAAACTCACTTCAATCACTTCATAAAAAGATAGGCAACTAGAAATTAAAGTGATGGAAATATATGTGTGTGTGTATAATGCAAGCATCAATAAGCAAAATCAGAACTAAATAGTCTAATGTCAGACAGAGTTCAGAGAAAAAAATAATAACCAAGACAGACACATTATGTAATGATAAAAGGATCAGTCCACTAAGACATAGGAATGCTAAAGATACATGCACCAAATGACAGAGTATAAAATGTGTGAGGCAAAAGCAGGTAAAAGTAAATAGAAATATACAAAAAACATCCCTCTCTCAAAAACCAACAAAAACAGTTTTAAAATCATTAAGGATATGCCATGACACACAGGAACCACTAACACGAAGAGAACATTCAATACCAGAATCCACATTGTGTTCAAGTTTTCCCCAGCACATGCCAAGACAGACACTGTTCTTAGGCTAGAAAAGTCATCTCAACAAATTTAAAGGAGTTGAACCATAGAGAGAGCATTTTCTGGTCACAATAAAATCAACCAGAAATCAATAACAGATGGATAACAGGAAAATTCCCAAATATTTGTAAACTAACAAGCACACTTTTAAACAATCTGTGGTCAAACAGAATGTCCCAAGGGGGATAAAAGCACATATATTGAACTAAATGAAAAAATTTTTAAATTGTACTTTAAAGTTTGTGGGATACAGTTAAAATTTGTGCTAAAATTAAAATTTATAGCATACATTAGAAAAGTCTCAGTCATTTAAACTTTCCTGACAAGAACTAGAAATAATAGAAGAGCAAAATAAATAATATTTAAAGCAAGTTTCCAGAAATAATATTGATAAGAACAGAAATCAATGAGATTAAAAACAGATAAATAGGAAAAATCAACAAAACGAAGAGAGATAAATTAGCGAAACTCTAGTAAAATGGACAAAGGAAAAAGAAGACACAAATTACAAATATCAGAAATGAAATGGAGGAGGTCACCGCAGACCTTCTGACATCAAAAGGATTATAATGCAATACTATGAACAAAAAACTCAGCACACACAAATTTGAAAACTGAGATTCGATAGATGAATTCCTTAATAAGGACAAATTACTACAGCAAATTCAATAAACATAAATGGTCTCAATATCCTATAACTATTGTTATGATTTATATAATAGGAGTCCACCAAAAGTTCTGTGTAAGACAATGCAAGAAAGTTTAGAGGTAAAATGACTGGGTTATGAGAGCTTTAACCCAATGAATTGATCCCCAGATAGTAAATTCTGGGTGGTAACTGGAGTCGGTAGTCATTCCAGGTGTGCCTTTGGGGTATATTTTGTTCCTGGTGAGCTGAGCATGGTGTCTCTCTGCTTTCTGGTGCCACGTCCTGGGCTGCTTTTCTCTGCCAGGTCTCTGCCATGATCTTCTGCCTCACGTTGGGCCCAGAATAATGGAGTTGAATGTCTGTGGACTGAGACCTCTAAAACTGTGAGCCCCCAAATTAACTTACCCCCCTCTAAAATTGTTCTTGTCAGATCATTTTGTCACGGTGGCAAAAAAGGGTAATTAAAACAACGGCTAAGGATATTTGTAATTTAAAATCTCCCCAGATAAATATTCAGGCCCAGACTGAATTTTCCACAGGAGAATTCTACCAAATATTTAAGGAAGAATTAAAACTAACTCTACATAATGTTTTGAGAATACAGGAAAGTACACTTGATCAAAATTAAAAATGTTTGTTAAGAGAATGATAAAATAAGCCACAGAATGTGAGAAATTAGTTGCAAACCACACATTCAACAAAAGGCTAATATCTAGAGTACATATAAAGAAGCTTTAAAATTCAACAGCAAAAATAAATAAATAAATAAAAATGAAAAAATCCACCTAGGAAATGCATAAGATACAAAGTAACATTTCAACAGAGATTATAAAATTGTAAATAAGGACTTTAAATGATACATATTAGCCTTCAAAGAAGTGCAATTTAAAAACACAATGAGGTTTCATGATATACTTATAAGAATGGCTAAAATAAAAAAATAAGAACACCACCAAATGCTGTCATGGATGTAGAGAGACCAGATCACTCATACTTTGATGGTAGGAATATGAAATCATTCAGCTGCTCTGTAAAACATTTGGGCAACTTTTAATCATGTGTGCAACTACCACATGATTCAGTGATTATACTCTTGGGCCTTTATACCAGAACAATGAAGATGCATTCATATAACACCTTGTTCTCAGGTATCTGGAGCAGTTCATTTCTAATAGTTTAAAAATGAAACAATCCTTATGTCTTTCAACAGGTGAATGGTTACACAGATTGGATATATCCATACCGTGGAACAGTATTCATCAATAAAAAAGAAACAAACTATTGGCATACACATTGACCTAGAGAGATCTCTAGAGAATGATGCTGAGAGAAAAAAGCCATTCCCACAAGATTACACACTGGATGATTCCATTTACATCACATTCTCAAAATGACAAAATTATAGACGTGGAGATCAAAGTTCAGGAGTTAAGCAGGATAAGCAGGAGAGAAAGTGGGTGTGCCCCTGAAGGCAGCATGAAGGATCCTGTAGAGAAGGAATTGCTCTGATCTTGAATATGTCAAGGTCAATATCCTGATGTTGTTTTGTACTGATGTGGCATCATGAATTCATTAGAATTGGTTTAATTATTGAAGGAAACCCCGTAAAAAATATGTGGGGTCTCTGGGTAACATTTCTAATAACTGTGTATGATTGTACAATTATCTCAGAATAAAAAAGATAATTTTAAAAAAGGAAAAACTATCTTAATCCAAATTTTTAATACCATAGGCAAATAGAAACAGAAAAAAACAATTAATGAATAAGTGGATACTTTGCTCATTCTTTTGTTCATTCAGTTCTTTGTGAAGTCTTCAGGATCCTTCCTGGAAGGAAGGAAATTGGAAATTTCTAATTTTAACCAAATAATCTACTTCTTACATTGAAGATGGAATCAAGGTGGAGTTATCACCATCTTAATACATTACACGCTGTACTATTCACCTCTACCCATGCCGAGGACAACCAGTGTGTGATCTCAAAAGTTCTGTGCCTCTGTAGGCCTGAAGCAATGTGGCTTCAGGCATAATCATTCACTCTTGATCACTAAAACAATTAAACTCCATGAAAACCTAATTGGAAGCAAAACATGATGTTTGATATAATTTGTTAAAACCTCTACACAAGATTGCCAGTGGAGAGTAAGAAGGAACAGTCTCTCAGCAACTCAATGTTCCAAAATAAAACTCACTTCACTTTCACTCTTGTCTGAATAGGATTCAGCTCTCCTCATGCTCAGATTCCACGCCCATGGACTCAACCATGAATCAAAAATATCCCAAGAAAATTGCATCTATGCTATGTGCACACTCTTTTTTATCATTATTACCCAAACAGCAATTTCATATAATAACTATTAACAATTTAATATAATAACTATTTACATAGTGCTTATATTGTATTAAATATTGTGAGTAATCTAGAGACGCTGAAAAGCATACAGGAGACTACATCTAAGATTATATGCAAACACTACAAATATTTCATATAAAGGGCTTGAGCATTCATTGATTTGGGTTATATGGAGTGTCCATAACTCCATATGGGTTGTATGGAGCCTATTCTCCATGGGATTAAATCTGATTCAGGTTTTGGGCACACTGTATGTGTGTCCATGTGCCACAGCAAACAGAAAAAAATGATCTCTATCCCCACTTTCCGCTGATGACAAGATCGATTATGGTGAACATCAGAGACCTACAGAAACAGCTGAACCTGTGGGCTAACTATGCTCAGAAAGAAGAGTAAAGCATGAATCTGACGGAAGCCTTTCTGTTGCTCTTGGCAGACATTCATAGGCTCCTGTGAAGTGAATCAGTGGTCTCCACATGGGGCGTCTTTGCAGTCCACAGAACCTGTCAATCCTAGTTAGAGACAAAAATCAGAAATCCTAGTAGGGCCAGCCAGCTAATGAATTCAAACCTTAAAACTTCAGATTGATATCATATCTTCTAAGCTCTGTGGATACAAAGCCTTGATTCTCAACCACGTACTTGGCTATCCACTTGAGTTAACTTCAAAGTTCTTCCCCTAACCTGGAGACCCCATGATGGCCTGCTTCCATGCAGTGGTGGACCTGTCTCCATTTGGAGATGAATTTATCAAATTTAATAATTTCCAAAACAATAAATTAGACCTCTGAAGATGAAAATGTTAATGGGCAGGTCGAACCCACTGTGTCTAGAGTCAATGACAATGAGGCATGGCAGGATATCAGTGTCAGCCCTACCGGCTGAGAGGGTGCTACCTTAGAGTCCTAAGTGTTAGGTCCCTAAGCCCAACCCAGCACCCACCCAGCCACTGTGTTGCACTCACTGCCAAGTATGTCCACCAAGACTGGGTTTCTGGACTGTCTCTCATTTGATATTCTAGTTCCCATTCGGCTGTGACGTACTTTTTCTGACCTGTCCACACCCCTCTTTTGCCAATAGCTGAAATCTGATTCCTTTCCCTCCCAGGTTCTGACAACTCAAAAGATGTTATCACTCACCTCAGTTTCACTTTTTCCAGTTCTCAAAGATTCCAGATCATGTTTCTAGGACGCTATAAGATAGAAACTCCTGATTTTTCCACATTCAATTAACCAGACCTATCAAAAAAGAAAGTGAGACACTAGCTCTAAATCAGATGCATCTAAGCAACAAGGATATTCAACTCAATTTCATTCAATAAAAATGTCTTGAATTCCTCCATGTGTCTGGCACCTTTCCAGCTGTTGGAATCACAGAGATAAATATAACACAGCTCCTGTTCACCTGTATATTATTGGGAAAATATACATATAAACCCAGATCTAAAATCTAACATGATCATAAATGGCAAGGCTGGATGACCTAACAGAATATTAGAGAAGGACTTAAATCCTCCCAGAGAAAAAATGAAGGAGAGTGCAAAGAAGAAGGGAAGTAGTGAGAGAGAGCATCCTTAAAAAGGACTTATCCGGTGTGAGTATATAAATAGTGGGAAGTTGCACTAAATCACTTGCAGCACCCTGGGAGGTAATAGGACCTCTGAGGGGACTTCCTGCACCCAGGTTTGCAGAAATAGGACTTAAAACTGATTTCAATTGATTTTATAAAAATAAAGCTCTATGACAGGTTTCTCCTCTCACCTCTCTTTCCTTTCTTTCTCAGATGAAAAGCCCTCTACAATGATAAGCAAAAGACACAGAAGAAATACAGAGTAGAGCACTGGATATATTAATGAAATATTTGAACAGTGAAATTCAGAGAAATCTGTAAGTATTGTATCTTGTCATATGCTGTATGGCCTACTCTGATCCTCTGTTTCCTATTCAAGAACTACCCCAGAACTACAGACAACAGCATTTCCACTTGCTTTACCATTCATTCCACATTCAGAGTCTTTTATTACCACTAGGATGACAGAACATCCAAAAATGGTGGCTTAGCAATGACTTACTTCAAAATCATCTTATTGCAGATGGGTAAACCGAATGCCAGAGAATGGAAATGACCTATAACTTGACATGCATCTAGAAGGGGATGGAGTTGAACTCTGCCTCCAGTTTCTAGTTCTCTGCTGGAGGATTAGTAGCTCCTTTACATAATTGGAAGGGGGCAATATTCATCCTTTATCCTATGAATGGCCTCCCTGTGTGTCTGAATGAGTTTCGTGATGTGAGGGTCCTGAGTTCTGACTGCACTATACCACACAAACGGTAGCAGACACTGGTCATGAATCACAGCAGCTTCTTTCAGGCAATCATCCTGCCATATTGGACATTCATGATGTGCTGCAATGAAAGAAGCTGAACTGGAAAAACCCACCTTGGCATGAAAGTGCCCAGTGTCAGGTGAAAAGCAAGGGACCTCAGAAGTGAGCTTAGCAGGGCAAAGAATCAGAGATGACTGTTTCTATCAACAGCCTCCCATTCCATCCCTCACCCTTTCCAATTCTCTGCTACTGCCATCTAGAGGCCATGAGGCAGCAACGCACACGCAGAAGACCACAGGGTGTAAGTCAAGGGCAGAAAATGTGATTCTTTTTCACCAAAAAAAGCACAGGCCCAGAGAAGAGAGGTCATTTAACTGCTTCCTGGGCACAGTTGACAGTCTGCACCCCTGAACAGAAGAGGCTTCCCCCCAGATGGCATCCATCACAACTGTGCAATGGTTGACTGAAGAACCATTTTTAAAAATGCATTTTTCCTAAGAAGGGGAAGCTTGAGAGGCATAGACCATTGGGAAGTAATGAAAACCTTCTTGACAGAGAAGCTGATAAAAGGGAGAAGGAAGACATGTGAACAAAGAGGAGGGGTTTAGTCCCAGAGTCCAAGTCAGGCTAGAGCTTTCCAGCCAAGCATGCCTTCTAGCTCAGTGAGGAAAGGAGGCCTTGTGACAACTCATTTATGTTTGGGTCAGAGCCACTTTGGGTAGTCTTCAAAGAAAAGTGAAAAGTGCACTAGTCTGCCTTTTGCCAACTGGAAATTTCCAGAAATTGGTCTTGTAGATACTCCCCAAATCAGGTCTTTTTGACCTGAACCAGCTTTATGCTAAAGTCAAAGACTTGCTGCTGTCCTTAGATGGTCATGATTTCCTGTTCTGTATAGTTTGTGCATTGGTTCAGGGAGCACAGCCAGCAGGGTAGGACTACAGGGAAGTCTGGGCCTCACAGCTGCATACCACTGCAGGGCCTGGCCCATGGTCTCTGCAGAAGTGAAAGGAAGGGACTTGGAAAGGGGTGACATCAGAGTATGTCCACAAAAATTCTTTGATACTCCTCCTGTCAAAAGGTGGAATCTATTTCCCCTCCCCTCCAATATGGGCCAGTCTTAGTAATTTTCTTTTAACTAGCAGAATGCACCAAAAGTAGTTTGAAAAGCTAGATCATAAAACGTGGTGCACCTTACAGCTGGTGTTCTCTCCCCTTCCCCCTTCTCCTCCCT
Organism: Glaucomys volans; assembly: GCA_020662805.1. Classification (NCBI taxonomy): domain Eukaryota; kingdom Metazoa; phylum Chordata; class Mammalia; order Rodentia; family Sciuridae; genus Glaucomys; species Glaucomys volans. The sequence continues at coordinate 159,469 of JAJEJO010053228.1, read as the reverse complement.
CTTCATCAGGACCCTGGACTTGGTACCCAACACCATCTTGTGAGTAAGCCAGATAGATGTCTGCAAAAGCCACGTAACCACATGGAGGTGTGAAGGAGTGAGCATTCCAGCTGCTGAGCTCTCCCACATGCTGCCAAATAGGACAGAGATGAGCCATCTCTGCCCAAATTTGCAATTCCTGTGCAAATTAAACATTGTCATTGATTTAAGCTACTACCTGATATTGGAAGTGTGCTATGACATATGAGAAGATAACTAGATCATAAGATTGATTGTTCAGCCTTCTCAGATGTATATTTAGAAACTGAGGCCTGTTGGAGGGGAGGGGACAAGGCAAGATGGGGCATGATCTGAAATGCAATGGAGCTGCTGCTCAGGCTGGCTTTTAGCTTCCCAGACTGTGATGATTTGGGGTGTTAACTTGACTGAACTAATGGATACCCAGATGGTTATCATTCTGGAAGCATCATCCTCAGTGCTTCAGGAGGTACTGAGCAGGTCCCTCTTCTGCCGAAAGGAAAATCCACGTGGTTTCCTCCTTAATGAAAATAATTGGGCTGTGCCAGGTGTCTGTGAGGCTGTTTCTGGAGAAGAGTAGTTTGTAACTTAGCAGACAAAGTGTGGAAAAGCAGACAACTTCCAATCAGCTGGAGGCCCAATGGAACAAAAAGATGGAAGCAAATTTTTGTTCTGTCTCTCCTGGAGCTTGGATGCCTTTATTCTCCTGCCCTTGGATGTCAGAGCTCCAAGTTATCCAGTCTCTGGACTCTGGAACTTGCACCAACTATCCCCACCCCACCTCCAGGCTCGTGAGCCTTCTACCTCTGAATGAGGTAGGTTCTCAAGCCTTCATCTGCCTTCTTGGTTCTCAAGCCTTCCTGCATTGTCAGAGCCAGGCTACCAATTCCCCTGGTTCCCTGGCTTTGCAGATGACCTATCACTTCTCAGCCTCCATAATCTAGGAAGCCAATTGCTCTACTCAGTCTCTGCTCACATGTGGTCATGTATCACTTATCAACAGGGGTAGGCTCTGAGAAGCATGTCCTGAGGTGATTTTATCATTGTGGAAACACAGTGTACTGCAGAGGCATAGATGGGATAGCCTCCTACACACCTGGGCCTCATGGTACATACATGGAGTAGCTTCTGGCTCCTAAGGTCCAGAGGATTAAATAAACACAAAAGAATGAGTCTTTCAAGAGACAGAAGATATATGAGGCTGCCGCAGGCACAAAGTGGCATACTGTGTCACAGTAAATGGTTTTGTTAACTGTAAAATAAGAATAAAAATTGCAGTATAGTAAACATATAAATCAGTCCTGTGATTTTTACTATCATTATCAAGCATGTCCAGGATACAATTGCATGTGCACCACTTTTATAGGATAGGCAGCTCAGCTGGTTTGTTTACACTAGCATGCCACAAACATGAGCAATGGGTTGCACTATGGCTTTCTAACAGCTGTGATGTCACTAGGCAATAGGTATTTTCACCTCCATTATAACTTTATGAGACCCCATCATTGAATAAACGTTGCCAACTGTTATGGTTCAGATGTGAGGTGTCCCCCAAAAGCTCACCTGTGAGCTTTTGCAAGAGGGTTCAGAGAGGAAATGGTTGGGTTATGAGAGCTTTAAGCCCCCATCAGTGAATTAATCACCTGATGGGTTTAGTTGAGTGGTAATTGAAGGCAGGTGAGGTGTGGCTACAAAAGGTGGGGCTTGGGGCGTGGCTTTGGGGTCTATATTTGTATCTGGCAAGTGGAGTCTGTCTCTGCTTCCTGACCTCCATGTGAGCTGCTTCCCTCTGCCACCCTCTTCTGCCATGATGTTCAGCCTCAACTTGAGCCCTGAGGAATGGAGTCTGCTGTCTGTGAATTGAGACCTTTGAAATCATGAGCCCCCAGATAAACCTTTCCTCCTCTACTAATTGTTTTGGTCAGGTCTGTTAGTCACAGCAGCAAAAAGAGCTGACGAAAACATCAAGCAAAACATCATTATGTGGAATGTGCCTATGTCTCTCTATATCTCTCCTATCAGTCTGGTCTCTCTGGAAGGGTCCAACTAAAATACCAGCCAATGCACTATCTCTAACCCACAGGTGGCTATGTGGTCTATGCTTACCTCCAGAGTGCTCCCAGAAGAGGGGGATGAGGAAGCAGCTCAGAAAAATAAGGCTATGTGCATTATGCGGTGGTCAGGTGGACACTGCCCACATGGGCAGGGAGAAGGTAGGGAGGCACAGAGTGGAGAGGAGGAGCAGGTCTGAAGGTGAGGCAGCAGAGACTCAGGGTGAAGTTATTGCACATCCTCTGTGTGCAGAGCTCTGGTCTGAACCCATTGCTCTCCCACAGACTCCACATTCTCTGCAGTAAAAGACCTAAGATCTGATTCCACCAGGCCCTCACCCTCTCTGCCCATCCATGTGCCTCCAAGTCAAAGCCTCAGATCTTTCTCCCTTGCAGAGTTTGCTCAGGTCTTGACTGAGTTCTGGATCTACCCTAGGTGACTGAAAGGCTCTGAAACCCATTGAGAGTTCTCACTGGATGAAACAAGGCACACCCACAGTCCAGTGCAGGGCTCACCAGGCTCTGTGCAGCCAGGTGGTAAGTGAAGGCCCACAGCAATGCCATGTGAGCTCAACAGAGGGAAAGAGCACTTCTTAGCAGGCTGTAGGAAGGTGTCCTGGAGGGAGGAGCATGGGACACACTCCCCAGGGGATCTATAGGATTGGAAGTGCTGACAAATGAGAAACTAATAGGAGACTGGCTATAAACATAGAAATATCCAGTCCAAAAGAGACTCTAAGATGAGAGACTACCAGCAGTCATTAAGTCAGAGAAGAGCACATTGCATCTGGGGTGGGAAGAGCGTCTCAGTGTCTGTACCAGCCTACTCAGGCTGCCTTAGCCAAGTACCACAGAGGGATGGCTTAACCAGAAAAATATTTGCTCACAGTAATGGAGACTGGAAGTCTGAGATCAAGGTCTCAGCAGGGCTGGTTTCTCCTGAAGCCTCTTTCCAGGGCTCGCGGACAGCAGTCCTCTCCCTGTGTCTTCTCATTGTCATCCCTGTGTCCTAATTGCCATTTCTTATAAGGATGTCAGTTCTATTGAATTAGTACCCACCCTAATGATCTGATTTTAACTCAATCACTTCTTTAAAGGTCCTGTCTCCCAATATGTCACCTTCTGAGGTACTGGATGTCAGGGCTTCAACCTAGGAATTTGGGGGGACCTCATTCAACCTATACCAGCATCCACAGAGTGGCCTGGAGATGAGGCAATGCAAAGCTGGGCCCTGTCTGGAACACTGAAAAGCAGGAGAGGGAAGGTCAGACAGTATCTCTCTGGAAGATGCCCTGGAGCTCCTGACACAATGGCCAGGGCTGTCATGCTAGGGGTAAATGCTGGGAGAGCAATTCCCTGGGCCTGTCTCTGGCCTACCTATGCTGGGATATCCAGTACTGGGGCAGTTGACCCTGCCCAGGAGCAGCTGCATGGGTCTTGGTGGGTTTCCCCAGAGATGAGGATCATACCTGTGTCAATGACTAAGGGTGTATTTCAAAGAGCCTGGGTGGGGAGATTGAACAAGACAGGAGAAAGATAGCTTGGGATGTGATTACAGACCAAGGGTCCTGCCACCACCAGACACAAAGGGGGTGCAAAATCCCCAAGTCACTTTCTGCTCACTCACGTTCAAGCAGCTCCAATGCCCATGAATCCTCCTAGGAAATGCTCCAGCCTCCGGGTGCTAAAATCTCACTGAAGTAGGAGTGCAGGGAATGGGTAAGGGAACTTAAAGGTGTAGATGAGCACCAAGATCATCCGGTGTACAAATAAAGGTGCTCTGAACAGCAAGAAACAGAAAGCCCAACCACAGAGGCTCCAACAACATGAACCTTATTAATTTACCTGACAAGAGGTCTGAGGTCTGCTGTCTATGAGGTTGGATCAAAGATGTTTTGAACAATTCAGGTTCTTTCCACCTTTCCACTCTCATACTCCCAGCCTAATGACTTACTTAAACTTGTTGCCTCAAGATCACAAAACAGTCGTTACAGTAACGGAATCACATGCACAGATCTAGACTAGAAGATTCCACCAAAGAAGAAATAAGAATCCTCACCCTTTTGAAAACACTGTACACAAACTTCCCTTCATACTTAAATAAGCAGGGTTATATCCCTGCCCAGTAGTAAACCAATCACTAGCCACAAAAGTGAAATTGCTGTGATTAGTAGCCTAGAATCAGCCCTCTGGTCTTGAGTGTGGAAGAGTCCAGAATATTCTGTGCAAATTAGAGCCTGAGTGTTTTATGCCTGAAAATAAACAATTGTTGAGTTAATAAGACAGGAAGAGAGAATGGCATTGATAGGATCTGCCACAAGAGCCAGCACCTTAAGCTGAAAGAGAGCAAAGGCGACAAGTGAAGCTATAGGCCTCTGTGGACCTGGGGTGGTTGCTTTGACTTTTCTAAAAATCCTGAAATAGCATAATGATTTGGCTACTGCTTCTCTGCTTTGTTGCCAGGTTCACTTGCTGGACTTGCAGGCCTTCTACACTCCTGCTTTAAGCCCTGCCACACTGGGATCCTACAAGTGAGGGATTTGCCCTTTGTTGCACAGGAGTCTCCAAAGCTTGGGTGCATCCAGGTTATGGTATACACCTCCCTATTCCTGCCTATCTGTGCAGTTCACCAAGCACAAGTCCAACACATCACCCCAACCCTGTGCCTGTGTCAGTAACTCCCCCAAAGCCGGGGGTATGGAGGGGACCAGAGAAGCCATCCACCCACTCCTAGCACATAGCCTGTCACCTGATCTTCCCAGGGAGCTCATGAAGAGTGAGGAGGGTGAGCACTGGGAAGACCCTGGGCAGATGCATCTTTTACCATGCAAACAGTCTCTGAAGACTCCTGTTGGATAACGGGATGGATGGGGGAGGCTGTCTAAGGCCTCCCCACTTCCTAGCTTGGGTTTCCCATTCATAAGATGGAGTCAGACCTCCAAATCCATACTGGCCCCAGCAGGAACCCTGGGGCTAGATGTGGTCTCTGAGCACTGTGTTCTCTTCACAGGAAGCAGAGGATACCGTGCCCATGAGCAGAGAAGTTACCAACCCCCCAGTTCTCCAGGTGTGTAGGCACCCTTAATGCCTTTGGGTAAAATTAGGTTGAGGTGATGACTTTCCAGGGCATCATAAGAAAGTCCACAACACCAAGTGGTGAGGGGCAGCATAAAGGAGGGTTTTCAAGAGCTGGACTTGGCCTTTTAGAGCTCCCTGCTCTGGTCTTTCTGAGAGCTCATCCCAATGACCAATGGGAAGAGCCATAGAGCAGCCCAGCCACGTTCGGGAGTACACTGCAGCTTGGATGCCCCACGCCTAAGGCCCCCCAGCCCTCCTCACATGCCACTCCCTCTCCAGGAGTTTGATTTCAGTTCTGAACAGGGGGCAAAGGACAAACCAGTGTGTTGAGATTTGCACTACCTTAGTGTGCTTGGGTGGCCAGCTGTTTGGGCTTTACAGGGCTGCCAATGCTCAATTCTTCATGAAGTCTTCACCCTTTTAAAAAATACTTGCTTTGTCACTTAAACTTCATAGCACTATGACAGGCAGGGGAGAGGTGTGGCAACCTGTACACAGCTTCTCCTGTACGGTCCAGGTCATTCATTCTGGAGTTTGCTTTCTTATCTCCTGGGATCTCACAACACCCTCTGGGATGTTACAGGGATGAGACCCTTCTCACAGATAAGCAAATCAAAGTTGGAAAAGAGAGGAAGCTCAGAAGTCCCATTTGGACATGAATGATTTGCCTATTCGGACCATATGATTCCAAAGTTGGGTTTTCTCAGACTTGGTATAACTACCTGGAAAATAAAAGAATGAAGATGGATTGGCATGCAAGCTCCTCCCCTACCACACAATTCTGTCACCCATCTAAAAGCCATAGCCAAAAGCAAACGAAACTTGTCTAAGGGTTATACCATCTTCCTTCCAACGTGGATCCTGCAAGAAAGGCAAAATCTGCAGAGACAAGCATCTTTCATGGAGGAGAGAGGTGATTCTGGTGGCAGGAGTGCCCACCCGCTTGGGGAGAAACTCCCCTGCCTCACTCACAGCACTCACCCAGAAGAAGCAGAGGAGGAAGAGGGTCACCAGCAGCCACCTGCCCTGAATGGAAAGAGGGAACCTGAAACCAGGCAACTAGAGCCCTGGGGGTAAAGAAAACAGAATGAGGCTGCCAACTCGGCACCATGGGGCCTTGCTTCTCCCAGGGGGCCTGCTGCAGAAGGGGAGGGGGCACAAAGAGTCAGAGCCCCAGGGCTGCAGCTGCTGCCACAATGGAGGCATTGAAGCTGGTGCGGGTAGGAGCAGGCAGGGAAGAAGAGCAGATAGGGAGGGGCTGCCAGAAGAGCCGCATGACAGGGTCTGATGTCCAGTCCTAGGAGCTGTAAGGAAAGATCTCCATCCTGGGGGAAGGGCCTGCTGACCTTTAAGACTGCCCTTGGAGCCAGAAAGGGGAGCAGGCTGGACTGCAAACAGTCCCCCACCCCTCATGCCTGCATCTCATTATCTGCCCTGACCCCAGAGGCATCAAGCACCCGGTTGTTCTCAGATTCTCTACCCTGCTGCCTTGGCATCCTTTCCTGAAATGTGAATCGTAGGCTCTGTGAAGACGGAGCAGGCCTGAGTGAAGACTCCCACCCTGCTCACCTCCTTCACTCTTCCTCACCTTTCCCAGGGTCCCTAAGCAGAGCCTCAAGTGTTCCATACCACCAGAGACCGGGCCCCTTCTTCTCCCCAGAGCAAACCCCATCACCCTGAGCCAGCTGCCCTGTCCATTATTCTGTTTCAGTAACACAAAACGGCCTAAGACAGACCCAAGATGATGAGTTAGTTCACATCAATCTGGGTCCTGGATCCTGGCTCTGCATTTAAAGCCTCATTTCACCCTGGGACCTGCTGGCCCACTTCTTATGTGGCAAGGAGGTTGGGACATATGAATCAGGACCAGCATTCTCTCTTGTCAGTTGATTATTTGCATTTGGCTGAGCAGATCCTCTGGCAGGGGCAGGTTTGTGGTTTTAACCTCCTAAACATCTCTCACTATGGTCTGGGTGCATGTTCCCTTCAACACTCGTTTTGGAACTTAACATCAAGAGTGAGGTTAATGGTATTTGGAGGTGGGACCTTTGGGAGGTAACTAGGATTAGATGAGGTCCCCAGGGTGTGGTCCCCAGGATGCATCAGTGGCTTTAGAAGAAGGGATCTGATCTGTCATGCTTCTTGCTCTGTCTGGCCATGCGATGCCCTCCACCATGCAGTGAGAAGGCCCCATCAGATGCTGAGCAGTGCCAGGCTCTTGGACTTTCCAGCCTCCAGAACCAGGAGCTAAATAAACCTCTTTGTAAATTACCCAGTCTGTTTTATTCAGGTATAGCAACAGAAAATAGGCTAAGACAGGTTTGGTGTGGCCATCACCCCTGATCCTGCACCAGCTGTAGGAATTACCAGAATGTCACAAATTATTCTATGGCTCCATGGGAGAGAAGTTCTGTGGCCAAAAGCCAACAGCCATTTCCAGCCCTTGTCAACACAAGGCCATGGAGGCTCATTCAGCACCAGGGAGGTGAGCCAAGTCTAAAGAACCAAGGTCAGAATCAGAGGAACCAGACTCTGAGGGAGTTGAGAGATGGTAGAGTCCAAGAGTCCTGACACATGCCTCCATGTAACTGCACAGAGCCATGTGCAGCCGCTGATGGCCAAGGCCACGACAGGGTGTATGAGCTGGAGCACCATGCCTGCAAGGGTGAGCTGTGAGGCCCCTGGAGCCAGGCACAACCAGACCAGGAAGTAATGACACATTCCCTGAGCATGTTTTGTGTGGGATGCAGTGTCTTTATATGTATTTTATATGTACTAATCCATTGCCTTCTTTTTGCAACCTATATAGCAGACTACATTATTCCCTTGCTAATGAGGAGACTGACACACAGAATGACAGTCTCAGTCTTTGAAGCCAAGTTTATGTAGCTTGCCTGGTCCTTGTTACACATTTGCCCTCCAAAAATGAACCCATGAACAAACTGATCTACTCTCATCTTGAAGCCATCTGTGTGATCTTAAGCAACCATTTTTTTCTGTCTGAAATCCATTTCCCTCACCTGTACCATGGGTAAGGCTACCCTTCCCTAGGGCAACTCTAGAGATGAAGGGAGCAGGTATATCAAATGTCTCTCACAAGGCTTGTGCATGACAGGAGATAAAGAAATGCTCATCCCCTCCGTGACTCCTTGGTTCTCTGGGCATAGTTTACCCCTGCACCAACAGCCCACTAGACTAGATGCTTTTTCCAAGCCCTTTGGAATTCTGACCCCTTATGATTGTGAAAGAAAGTCCACGGGTCTGGCCAAGCCGGGTGTGGACAGGGAAACTGATGTTGAACCAATAGACACAGAAGAGTCTTTATTCATGAAGACTCTTGATCCTTCACTCTGACTAGACTCATTGGTACATTTGAAGTGGATTGGGGGGTGAATGAAAAGAAAGGTCTTAAGGAATGCAGGGAAAGGAAGAGAAGCCAAGTGTCTGGATGGGATGACCTCAGGCGGCAACACTACAGTGACTCTCAAAATATTCCCCTTTATCAGGAAATTGGAATGTGAGTCACACTCTGTGTGCTCCCCCCAAGGATTTCTTTGCTGAGCAAGGCTACAAATTATTCAGCTAATTATGCTGCATTCTGACCTCAGCCTTAGTCCTGAGCGGGCCTCCTGCACAGGGGTGCCCTAGGACCAAGGAGGGACCTGCAGGGAATGCTGCCACCTAGTGTCAGGAAACAGGTTTGCAGAGTAGGAGGAGGCAGAGGTGAAGGAAGGGGCCACTCAGCCTGTCCTTGTTGCCAGCCAGGAATTGTGAATAAAAACATAAATGGTGCCAGTATTAAGCAATTTACAAAGAACTTTCTATCTGCAATTATTGGGTCCTGATAACAATCCTGTGAATTCACCAGTGCAATATTTTATTATCATTGCTGTGCATGGAAAGACATTAGCGAAGTGCACAGCTGGGGGTGGGGTTTGGGGACCTTATACACTCTGTGGTAGAGGTTGTGGTCAGATTGTGGGAATTCTTTCTGAGTTTTTTTAAAAAGCTACCATCAGTCTAAATTAGTTTGTAAATATTCCTGTAAAGAATGGGGAGGGCTAATGAGTTGTGGAGTTACGGTCACTGTACTGAAGTCCAAAAGAGTTGGTGGATTAAAAGATGCATCAGGGTCATTGGCTTCAGAGCCCCTCATTTGGGTCTCCATTCTCTGCCAGGAGATGACTGCTGTCCCACCTTCCTCAAACACTGACCAGCCCAGCTAACAGACCTTCAGTCTGAAAGGGGAGTAGGATATCAGATATCAGAAAGAAATGCAATTTCTGTATTTATTTCTCACAGTGTATGTATTTCTGGTACATAAATGCTTGGGCTGAATGTGTGTGTCCCCTGTTCCTTGCCAATTCCCCAGAATTTCTAATCCTCCATGTGATGGTATTTGGAGATGAGCCCTTGAAGAGTTGATTAATCATGAATGTAGAGCCCTTGTGATGGGATTAAGGCCCTTATAAGAAGAGATAAGAGAGATCCTGTTTTTCTCTTTCTTCTTTCTATCATGTGAGGCCACAGCAAGAAGACAGCCATTTGAAGCCAAGAAGAGAGAGAGCCCTCACAAGATCCCGAATCTAACAGCACTTTGATCTTGAACTTCCAGCCTCCAGAACTGTGAGAAATTTATTTCTGCTGTTGAAGCCACCCAGTATGCAGGGTGTATTTGTCATAGCAGCCAAGTCAACAGAAGCAATGACCACCTTGCTGGAAGGAGTATCAGGAGAGATGTGAGAGGAACACAAGGGAACGAAATACTGCATATTCAGTTTTTCACTTCCAAATTGGGTCTTGAAACTTGTATATTAAACAATAATGAGAAAATGCAAAACTTTTGATAGGCATGAGTCAAGTTGTGATAAGACAACCTGCGACTCCAAATGGAACTCCTTCAGTTCCCCTGCCACCCTACCTGGGAAGCTGGAATAACTTTTTTCTTTTTCATAATGGATTAGGAAGAGAGCAAAGGTGATCCTGAGCCTGGGTCTGGGGAGAAGAGATGAGCATCATCCTCCTGGGGCCTGGAGGACCATGCACAGAGGACTAAGTGCTGAAAGACTTCCAAGGACCTTCCATCCTGGCACCTGGGTGCCACTGAATCAGTCACCACCATTGGGTGGCCCTACATATCACCTGTATAAGAAGCTGAGTGAGCTGCTTTTGAGAAAATCCACCCAGGCTCAGCTGTCTTTGTACAGCACCCAGACTGTCTTACAGAGGTGATACCTGCCAACATGGAGGCTTGAAATCTTCCCCCCAGACTCTACCTCTACCAAGCACCAGCTCTCAAAAGTCCTCTGGGAAAACAGCTGCTATCTGGGTCACCCAAAAGGGCAAAAATGAGATAAAACAGAAAGCTCATAGCCCCTGAACATAGAGGACCTGCAAAGGAGCTACCTGCTTCCTTGTCTATAAGAGATTAGAAGTCACAGTGGTTAGGTCCCTGTTGCTCATAGATGAAATAAATTCAGCAATTGGACTAAGTCATACCCAGCTTGAGTTGTGTAGCATCTATCACACGGACATGCCAAGAAGCCCTAGTAGGAGTCAATGACTTTGTTTCCTATCACTAACACTCAAACGCCAGTTCCAGGTATGGGTCTGACGCAGAAAACAGGAGAATGTAAGCAGAGCTAGTATTATGGTTTGGATGTGAAGTATCCCCCAAAAACTCATGGGTGAGACAATGCAAGAAGGTTCAGAGGAGAAATGATTGGGTCATAAGAGTCCTAACCCAATCAATGGTTTAACCTGGTGATAGGGATTAACTAGTGGTAACTGAAGTGGTAGGGTGTGGCTGGAGGAGGTGGAAATTGGGCCATTGTGTCTTTGGGTATATTTGTATCTGGAAAGTTGAATCTCTCTCTCCTCTTCCTGATCCAAACGTAAGCTGTTTCCCTTGGCCACATTCTTCTGCCATGATGTCCTTCCTTACCTTGAGCCCTGAGGAATGGAGTCAGCTGTCCATGAACTTAGACCTCTGAAACAGTAAGCCTTTAAATAAACTCTTCCTCTACAGTTGTTCTGGTCAGATCCTTTAGTCACAGCAGTGGAAAAGTTGACTAAAACAGGAGGGCAGGCAAGGTCTCTGCAGACCTCTCTGAGCTGTTCCCTCCTGGCAGCCGGGAGGGAGAGGGCGTGATGGGTGGTCACACTCTCCCTGTGTTCATTCACCATCTTCTCATGAGGATTTAGGCAACATTCTGGGATCAAGTTTATAAATACAGGCCAAATAGATCCTTCCCCAGAGCAGAAGGCCTGCTGATAAAAGATATAGCATATAACATGAACCACTTGATTGAGGGGGAGAAAGAATACCAAGGTGACTGTGCTTATATTTGACTGGACTATTCTTGAAATGAAAACCTAAAAGGTCATTGGAATCTGGGAGACACACAGGGAGTAAAGGCGGACAAGTGACACTTGACTGTGCTGACAGCCTCTGTGGAGTCACCCATGGCCTAACCTTTTCTCACCTTCCCATGAAGGAGACACACCCTGGATCAGGATGTACTAACCAGGGCTGTAATCCAGGAAAAAGAGGAAAGAAGGGAGCAGATATCTCTTCTAATGGTGGAGCTCCACTCCACTTCTGAGCAGGCACCCAGGGCAGAGAGAGCAAATGAAGCAAGAAACAGCCAGATGGCCATGCCAAGTCTCTCTTCCCAAACCTTGGGAGGCCACAACCACTGTGAGGATATTACTGCCCTTGGCACCAGGCATTTTCCCTTGATCACGCTGCTTATTGGGCCACAAGGAAGTATCACACACACGCGTAGGCTCTGTCTGGAGACAGTCAACATTTGTGACCTCCTGAGGACACACTAAACTTGATCCAGTATTCTCCATGCATACCACTTCATTTAACTATCAAAATATCATGATAAGTCAATAATTTGCAGATGACGAATAAAAGGCTAGGAGGCTGGCCTTGGTGGACATTTCAGGAAGATACATTTTAGTTCACTGATGAATCAGGAGTCTCCAAAGAAATAGAAACAATGGGAAATAAATAGGTGATTGATGGATATATGGATAGGTGTACGTAGGTAGATGGATAGATAGATGATAGATAGATAGATAGATAGATAGATAGATAGATAGATAGATAGATTGATTGATTTTAGAAGAATTGGCTTATGGTATTATGGAAGCCATGAAGTCCCACAATCTACTACCTGCAAGCTACAGAACCAAGGGAGCCAGTGATATAATTTTGTGTGAGTATACAAGCTCCAGAGCCAGAGTACTAATGTCTGAGGACCAGAGAAGGTGGGTGCTTCATTATCAAAAGAGAGAACTAATTCATCCTTTCTTGGTCTTTTTGTTCTACCCTAACCCTCAACAACCTGAATGAGGTCTGCCCACCTTGGCGAGGGTGAGTCCTCTTACTCTACCTGCAAATCAAGTGCTCTCCTGGAATTATCCTCACAGACAACCCATTCTACTAGCTCTCTGGGCGTGCCTTACACCAGTCAAGTTGGCACCTGAAATTTACCATAACACTCCTTAGGCAGATAGGCCATTCAAGCCCTTTGCAAGTTTGAGATTCTGTGATTTCACCTATCTGTTCTCTCTCTCTCTCTCTCTCTCTCTCTCTCTCTCTCTCTCTGTGTGTGTGTGTGTGTGTGTACGCATGCACAAGTGTGTCTGAGTTTCTGAATATGTAGAAGAGAATAGCACTTACCTGATTACAAAATGTCAGTAAAACCCAAACACAGTGGCGTAATTATCAAACTCATTCAATCAAGCTTCCAATAAAATGGTAAAGGAACATTGCATAAATAGAAGACTAGTTTTGTCAGGGAGGCATCTAATATATTTGCATGTTTAATTTCTAATCCTTAACAGGGTAGAAGGTTGCTTTTTCCTGCATACACATGGGGACGTGCACATAAATGCACACACACGGAGTACTATACCAGGCTACTTCTGACTATCCTACTCGCATTCTTTCCTACTGAGCAATCCTCCAGCTCCCCATCCCTCCAGGCTGATTATCTTCTAGGATTCATGAATGCTTCAAAGACCTAGGAATTCTGCAGATGGGCCTTTGAAGAGACTAAGCAATGTCCCAGCCGACCTCAGGATGAGTTTAAGAGCAGGCAAATAAGAAAGTTCATGGAAGCACCTGCAGGGTGACTTGCATCCGCCACAGCCAGTCCGCCACGTCCCAGCCCTCCGACTTAGCAGATGTGCAGTCTTAGGCAGGTGACTTACCCTTTCTGAACTTTGCTTTCTTGATTTGTAACTTGAGACAATAATATCACCTATTTCTGAGAGTCGGGGTGGTGATTAAATAGTTAAGATTGAAACAGTGTTTAGATCAGTACCTTTAGCAAAGGAGAACAGGACTGCAGATGTGAGTCCTTGGAGGCTCAGCCCCGTGGGGTGCAAGCTCAGGCACATCAGAACCTCATGCCCACCAGCAGCTGCACTCTTGAGTCTGTTGTCTGGACTTTTAGTTTCTTTGTAGTTAGACCCCTGGGCGCTAGTTCCTTTTTCAGTTTTCCAAGTCAAAGTTTCCTGGAGGACTTCTGAATCTTACATCCCTGCCTCCACAGCTGCCCTGTCCATGGGGCTCTATCCCATTCCGACCCCTGCAGGGGAGTGTTCCCACCAGACAGTTGTAGAAATTCACTGCTACCACCTCTCAGAGAAGGAGTGCAAGCTCTGGCTCCTGAGGCCACATGTCAGGCCCCTCCCCACATTGAGAAGGAAGTAAGCCAGGAGGGAACAGGTCCAGCAACCTCCTGGCAACTGTTCAGAGACAACATATTATTCCACTGGAACTCTATGGACAGAGTCCTGGGAGAGGCAAATTCTCCTTGGACCAAAGTGGGGGGAATTATCCCACCCACCCCGCAAGCATCATACACGTGGCTCATTGGAATGTGTTGAGACTCACAGCAACGTGATAAAGATGTGGGGGTTGAAAGTCCCAGGAGGATGTGCTCTGAGACTGACCCTGACCCCACCCTGGTGGTCCTGGCCACAGAGCAAGTCAACTTGGAGCCACATGGCCATTGTTCCTAGTGACACCCAAAAGCTACTGCAACTTGTTAAAAAGATGAGCACATTCCTGTCCTGTTTCTAAAATCCTTTGTCTTCAACTTCCTTTTCAACATATAATAGCAGAATATCTCCATCGACAATAATAGCAGCCAGAAATCACTGAGAACTATGTGAAATGTGCATGTGAAGAACTTGACTTGTGTTACCCTGCCTAGTTTTTGTACGACCCATGAAGTCATCACCACTTTGCAAGCAAAGAAAACCGAGTCCTGGAGATGGCACACAGCCAGCGAGCAGTGAAGACAGAACGTGAGCTCAGTTTCTTCTCCAAACCTATTTTTGCTGGATTATCCATTGTTGCCAGCATCTCCTGGTAACTGCCACCCTGTCCTCTGCTCAAGAGGTACACGCACTGGGCACTAAGAGGGTCACTGCCCCATCTGGGTGCAGGTTAGACTCAGTCGGTGAGCAGCCAGAGCTGGGATCAAGAGGGAGTTGAAGGAGAAGTAAGCATGTTTTCAGGTCCTGCCTCCATGGTCATTGGTGGTGCTTTCTTGGGCCTCTTGAGAACCACTGATTTAGAACTGCAGCTTCCAGGGGGCTAGAGATCATCTCACTTCAATTTCTGTTCTCAGTTTCCTGAAGCCATCTTTTACTCTCCAAGTCCTTCCCATGCTTTGAAAAGCCCCTGCTTCTCCCCACGGTAAATTTCTCTCTATTCAAAACATGTGGAGTGTTCTGCTTTCCCAGGAAACCCTGACCAGAGCTCCACAGCTACCCCTCACACTGCTGGATCCAGAGGCAGTTCACATTCCTCTCTGCACTTCTCTGCAGGTGGCTCCTCATCCCCGTTCTTCACCTACCTCCAGGCTGAGACCTGTCATCCTTCTTTTTTTACACATGATTTTTTATTCCTTCCAATTAGTTATACATGACAGTAGAATGCATTTTAACACATCGTGCAAAATGGAGTATAACTTCACATTCTTCTGATTGTGCATGATGTAGAGTTCCACTGGTCTTCTGATTATGTATGCACATAGGATAATAGAGTATGATTCACTCTACTCTCTTTCCTACCTCTCTATCCCCTACCCTCCCTTCACTCCCCTCTGCCTAATCCAAAGTACCTCTGTTTTTCCCTAGTCCCCCTTTAATGTGAATTCGCATCTACATATCAGAGAAAACACTCGGCCTGTGGTTTTTGGGGATTGACTTATTTCCCTTAACATGATATTCTCCAGCTCCATCAATTTACCTGCAAATGTCATCACTTCATTCTTCTTTAGGGCTAAGTAATATGCTGTTGTGTATATATACAGCATTTTCTTTATCCACTCATCTGTTGAAGGGCATCTAGGTTGGTTCCATAGTTTGGATACTGTGAACTGAGTTGCTGTAAACATTGATATGGCTCTGTCATGTTAGTATGCTGATTTTAAGTCCTTTGGGTATAAACCAAGGAGTGGGATAACTAGGTCAAATGATGGTTCCATTCCAAGTTTTTTGAGGAATCTCCATACTGCTTTCCAAAATGGTTGCACCAATTTGCATTCCCACCAGCAGTGTGTGAGTGTACCTTTTGCCCCACATCCTCACCAACATTAATTGTTGCTTGTATTCTTGATTATTGTCATTCTGACTGGAGTCATTTGCATTTCTCTAATTGCAAGAGATGACGAACATTTGTTCATATATTTGTCGATGGATTGTATAACTTCTGCAAAGTGTCTGTTCCATTCCTTAGCCCATTTATTTATTGGGTTATTTGTTTTCTTGGTGTTGAGTTTTTTGAGTTCTTTATATAACCTGTAGATTAATGCTCTATCTGAGGTACATGTGGTAAAGATTTTCTCCCATTCTGTAGGCTCTCTCTTCACATTATTGTTTCCTTTGCTGAGAAGAAGCTTTTTGTTTGAATCCATCCCATTTATTGATTCTTGCTTTTACTTCTTGCACTTTAGGAGTCTTGTTAAGAAAGTCAGGTCCTAAGCCGACATCCTTTTGGCCTTTCAAACCAAGCACCCATTTCTCTAGGAAACCTTTCTTGACTTGAGGATGCAGCCAGGTCTCCTGGCTTCATGCCTCCTGTGTCCTGAACCGATCTTCCTGCATGACATCAAGCACTGAACATGGCAATTATGTTTGTCATGTTATGCTTGTGTGGTACCCTGCACAGGGTTTCAAAACACATTTTTTCTTAAATGGACAAATAAATGAAAAATACTTAAAAAGTCTTGGAGATCAGGATACTGTGGGAATAGGGAAAGAAAATATATGGCCCCAAGACTTGTCATACTTGCATATAATCTACACATACACTCCTGAATACTTTAAATCATCTCTGAATTACTTATATTTTATGAAATGTAAATGCTATATAAACGCTATATTGTTTAGGAAATACTGACAAGAAAAAGTCTGTGAGTGTTCAGTATAGAAGAATTTGTTTCCATTTGTATTTTCAATCCAAATCCTTGGATATGGAAGAGCAACTACATTTGGCTCAAATCCACTACATTTCGTTAGAAATGCATAGTGACTGGCACTGACACTGACTTAGGTGGGTTTCATCAGTCACAAAGAAGAGCCCACCTGGTGCCCATTGTCTAGGATCTGAACAAGTGTATGGTGCATGTAACAGAGTCTGGTGGTCCCATGCAGCTGCATTCTCTTAAGGCTCTGATGACTTTGGGGACATTTGGCCCTCTAGTGTCTGTATTAGTGCCAAATGCAAAGGAAGAGACGAGAGGCCAGCTGCACCCAGACGTCAGAAAGCCGGCTTCTATATATAACAATGGCTTCTTTTAACACAAGAACTTTCTACAAGGGTAACCAGTTGATACCAGTTCCCTGAGCAGACTTAGAAAAGGTGTTTATGGCATTTAACCATTTTGGATATTTCATCCAAATCTGTGAACACAAGCTTTTCCTCTTTTTTCCCAGAAAGCAGATTAACTGTCTTTCCTTGCTGTCATTGGGAGTGCAGAGGGAGAGGTTGCTAGAGAAGCACTTAATTGCCAAACCAGGCTGAAGCTGTACCCAGATCGTAGCTTGTGAATGTCCGTGAACTTATTTTTAAAGCCTACTCAATTTGTACCAGTTACAATGGAGAGAAAAGGGAGAGCAAGTTTTTCTGCACCCACCATGCAGCCCCGTGCTTGGCCTGGGGGAGCTGCCCTTCTGCTCACCTTGCTGGAGGACTTTGTACCTGCTGACTCTCCAGAGAATTTCCGGGCTTGTGGTGTGTCAGGATGCAACTAAGGAGTTTTTGCTATAGAAAACTACTAAAAGTAACCAAATGAATTAAACCTATGGTGCTAATGTTTCTTTGATTATTTTTTCTTTTAAGCATCATTTCTGCATTGTGTGTTTTAAAATTATCAACTAACTTTGACAAATGTAATAACCCTGAATTGTTTTAAAAACAAAGAAAGGCTGCTCCAAAAGTGACATACTTTCTAACTGGCATTTGTCTTCCTGCCTGTTTCCCCCAAAAAACTGAAAAGTCCATTTTTCTGCACTCTATCTCACTTTCCCACACATCTCTCAAATTTTAAGAATTTCCTCCTTCTGAAAACACTTCTTAGCCTGCTTTGGTCAATGATGATGATCCTACTTTGTGCTCCTTCTCTCTGAAAGAAATTCTGATGCCATATTGCATTTATTGGCTTTTTGTTTGTTTCTTTTCATAGGAACAAATACATTTTTTATATCCTTTTGGTAGTTTTTCAATCCTAACACAATGTCTGGTTGATGATTTATCCATTTTGAGAAAGAAAATGAACTAGGCTGTGTCTCTGAATGAGTCAGAACCCGACTTCCACCAGCCTTGCTTTGCAGAGACTGCGAAGCCTTGGTGCCCAGGGGCCATGTCAACTTCAGTACAGTGAGCATTTAGCTACCTGATCACACAAGAATCATCTGTCAGCTAATGTCCTAGGTTTCAGTGCTCCCCTCCCTGGATTCTCTTGTTTTTGCCGATATCTTGAATACTAATGGTAGGGTCCCTAGCATACACTTCAGCTGCGTTCCAATCTGCCATGGTTGTGGTTTGAGGGAGTTGGTCTCATCCCAGTCACAGGGGTAAGTTCCCACTAGCTTGCGCTAATTAGTAGAATCTCATTCTGTTTAGTACACACATGGATTCTGGAATGACTATTTGAGCGAGTCAGCCCTTCCTGAAGCAAGAGGCTGCTATGGGGTTTGCGTGAGACCTTACCATGGGTCCCATAGTGAATCCAGTCAAATGAAGCAGTACTTCTCCTTGATGATTTGGGAAAGAGGCTTTCTCTTGTTCTAGAGGGTATGACCTGTGAGGCTGAAATCGCAGCAGCAGTCTGAGCAACTGGTTGTAAGGTATGTCAGCCTAAAAGCACAGCCAAATCAGAGAGGAGACAGGGCCAAAAGAAAATAAGCTCGAGTCTCCAACAAGCTTGAAATCTGACTTTGTATGTCTCCTCCATTACAGAATTGGTACAACTTCGAGTCTCTGTTTACTTATAACAGAAAGGACTGAGAAATGTCCCAGTACACCATTAACGGGGCAAAGTTGTGGGGCAACCAAGTGAGAGCTAAGAAATCATCAATGTGGAGACAAAAGCAGTAAAAGAATAGGAGCCAAGAACAAGTATCCAGGGAAAGCAGCCATAAGGAGAAGGTCAGGGGGTTAATCAAACAACACTGGGCCTTTGCCGCCCCCTAGCAGGCACTGGTGGTACCACACCCTTTACTGTCAGAGCCCTAAAGTGAAAGTGCACCGTGAAGCTCGGCTCCACTGCAGACTCCATCAGAGGGGGACCCTGGGAAGTGACTTAAAGCAATCGTATGTGGAAGATTGTTCATCTGCAAAGACGAATGATAGTACCTACCTGGAAAATGGTCAAGAGGTTAAATAGCCAAGGTGGAGTAAGAAGACAGAGTTAGTCCTCACCCTAAAGAACTGAGAGGAAAAACTGAAAGTAACTGAAATAACAGTTTTCAAAACCAGCATAAAGAACAATGATCCCGATAATTGGCACGGAGTTTCCAGGCCATGAGAAAAGAGGGCGTGGGGGTCCTGATAGAGCTGGGCAGACTGCAGAAGTTAAGAAGACAAGCAGAGGGTGAACTAGGGCAGACACAGAATTCCTGACAGAGAGCTGCGCAGAGGCAACTTCAGAGAACTGCAAAAGATCCCCTGTGAGCAGGCACGTCGTATGCGCAGCACTTGCCGGTGAGGAAACTACCAGAGTTCCAGAAATAGCCACCTCGCAGAACTGGAGGGAAGAACAGCCTGCATTCAACCCCACAAGAGTAGAATAACAACAGGGCAGGAGCGGTACCTCTGCCCAGCAGCCAGATTAGAAACCCTGTAAGAGTCTTGTTCAAGGAGTGGGGAATAATTATCCCTAAACAAGTGCTGATTCCTCCTAAGAAATTTTATTTTTTTATTTTTTTTTTTTTTATTTTTACAGACTGCATTTTTGATTGACTGTACACAAATGGGGTACAACTTTCCTTTTCTACGGTTATGCACGATGTAGATTCATACCATTCATGTAATCATATGTGTACATGGGGTAATGATGTCTGTCTCATTCCACCATCTTTCAGACCCCCCCCCCCCCCCCCTCTCATTTCCCTCCATGGAATCTAAAGTTCCTCCATTATTCTTGGACCCCCTACCCTACCATCACCCCCATTATGTATCCTCATCCACTTATCAGGGAAAACATTGGGCCTTGGGTTTTTTGGGCTTGGCGTATAATTAATTGGCGCATGATATTTTCCAATTCCATCCGTTTATCTGCAAATGCCATAATATTCTTCTTCTTTATGACTGAATAATATCCCATTGTGTATATGTACCACAGTTTCTTTATCCATTCATCTGTTAAAGGGCATCTAGGTTGGTTCCACAGTCTAGCCATTGTGAATTGAGCAGCTATGAACATTGATGTGGCTGCATTACTGTAGTATGCTGATTTTAAGTCCTTTGGGTATAAATCGGGGAGTGGGATAACTGGGTCAAAAGGTGGGTTCATTCCAAGTTTTCTGAGGAATCTCCTTACTGCTTTCCAGAGTGGCTGCACCAATTTGCAACTCTACCAGCAATGGACAAGTGTGCCTTTTTCCCCACATCCATGCCAACATCTATTATTGTTTGTGTTCTTGCCATTCTAATTGCAGTGAGATGAAATCTGAGTTGTTTTAATTTTAATTTCTCTAATTACTAGAGATGTTGAACACTTTTTCATATATTTATTAATTGCCTATATATCTTCTTCTGTAAATTGTCTGTCCAGTTCCTTGGCCGATTTATTGATTGGGTTCTTTGTATTTTTGGTGTAAAGCTTTCTAAGTTCTTTATAAATTTTGGAGACTAGTGCTCTATCTGAAGTGCATGTGGAAAAGATGTTCTCCCACTCTGTTGGCTCTCTTTTCACGTTATTGATTGTATCCTTTGCTGAGAAATAGCTTTTTAGTTTGAATCCATCCCATTTGTTGATTCTTGCTTTGATTTCTTGTGCTTTGGGAGTTTGTTAAGGAAGTCTGGTCCTAAGCCAACATGATGAAGATTCAGGCCTACTTTTTCTTCTGTTGGGTGCAGGGTCTCTGTTCTAATCCCTAGGTTCTTGATCCATTTTGAGTTGAGTTTTGTGCAGGGTGAGAGAGAGAGGTTTAATTTTATTTTGCTGTGTACGGATTTCAGGTTTTCCCAGTACCATTATTGAACAGGGTATCTTTTCTCCATTGTATGTTTTTGGGTCCTTTGTCTTGTATGAGGTAACTGCATTTATGTGGGTTTGTCTCTGTGTCTTCTACTCTGTACCATTGGTCTGCCTGTCTATTTTGGCACTAGTACCCTGCCATTTTTGTTACTATTGTTCTGTAGTATAGTTTAAGGTCTGGTTTTGTGATACCTCCTTCTTCACCCATTCTGCTCAGGATTGCTTTGGCTATTGGAGCTCTCTTATTCTTCCAGATGGAGTTCATGATTGCTTTCTCTATTTCTATGAGGAATGTCATTGGAATTTTAATTGGAATTGTATTGAATCTGTATTGTGCCTTTGATAGAATGACCATTTTGACAATATTAGTTCTGCCTATTCAAGAGCATGGGAGATCTTTCCATCTTCTAAGGTTTTCATTAATTTCTTTCTTTAGTGTTCTATAGTTTTCCTTGTCGAGGCCTTTCATCTCTTTTGTTAGATTAAGTCCCAGGTTTTTTTTTTTTTTTTTTTGGAGGCTTTTGTGAATGGAGTGGTTTTCTTAATTTCTCTTTCAGAGGATTTATCACTTATGAATAGAAATGCATTGGATTTATGCATGTTGATTTTATATCCTGCTACATTGTTGAATTCATTTATTAGTTCTAGAAGTTTTCTAGTGGAGTTCTGTGGATCCTCTAAATATAGAATTATGTCATTGGCAAATAGTGTAAAAAGCCGAAACTGAATGGATCAAACTGTTACTATGAAACTTAAATGAATTGCAAAACAATGTTCAAAAGTACATATATGAAAGCAAAAATATCCAGGAAAGTTAGAAAAAAGTAACAATGTCTCGCATCCAATTAAAAAAATCACCATACATGAAACAAAGCTTGAAAAATGATCCATAAGGGAAAAAAAATTCACTCAATGAACCAATTGCCAAAGCACATCATATCAAAATTAGTGGGAAACAATTCTTGGAGGGAAAATCATAGCACTAAATTAGATGAGAAAGGAAGAATGATCTCAAATCCATGGTCTCAACTTCTACCCTAAAAATCTAGAAGAATAAATCAAATCTAGTGTAAGCAGAAGAAAAGAAACAATGCAAAACAGAGTTTAAATCAATGGAATAAATAATTCAAAAACAAGAATAAAAATCAGTGAAATTAAAATCTGGCGTTGTGTTTGTTTTTAGAAGACAATAGAATTGATAAATCCCTGTTTGGATTGATCATTACAAAAAGAGAGAAAAGACTCAACTTACTAATGTAGGAATGGGAGTTGTGATGTCACTATAGATTCTACAGGTGTGAAAAAGAGAATAAAGACTATTATGAAACATTGGAGGACAATATACTTGATAATTTCTTGAAAAACACAATCAATAGTTACTGAAAAGGAAACAAAACCTGAAAATCATGTGTCTATTTTTTTACATTGAATTTGTACTTCAATCTCTCTCCATCAAGAAAGCACCAAGACAAGATGACTTCATTACCTGACCTTTAAGAAAAATTTAATCCCAGTTCTTTACAATCTTTTTTAAAATTGTAAAGGACAGAATATATTTCACATCATTCTAAGCGGCCATTTTTACCCTGATACACAACCAAAGACCTTTCAAGGAATCTACAAACCAATGTCCTTATAAACATGAGTGCACACACACGCACACACACACATACACACACACACACACATACACATGCATGAGTCCACAACACAAAAATTTAGCAAGCTGAATCTGATAATACAATGATAATACATCATAACCAGGTAGAGTACTTCCCAAGACTGTGAGATTGGTTTATAAGTTGAAAAATCAATCAATGTGCTTCACCATATTTTTAAAGTTAAAAAAAAATAAGAATCACAATAGACACAGTAAAGGCATTTTCAACATCCATTCTGAATATAGCAAACTAGAATAGAAAGAACTTGTTTAATCTGACAAATGACCTCCACAAAAACCCTCTGTTCACATTACAACTAATTGTGGAAGACTGAATGGCCCATTAAGATGAGAATAAGATAAGAATGTCTACTTTTATGATTCCTATTCAATGTTTTATTGGAAATTCTAGAAAACACAAGGCAAGAGAAAGAAGGAAAAGTTGTTGACATTAAAAGGAAGAAGGAAAATGTTTTTTATTCATAGTTGACATAAGTATTTACCCAGTTCTATGTTTTAAAAATACTGGAATTAGTGAGTTTGACAAGGTTGCAAGACAGAGGATCAATTTTCAATTGTTTCATATTTATGTTAGCAATGAACAATCAGAAAACAGAATTTTAAAACAATATCATTTACAATAACATCAAGAATGTTAAACAGGAATAAATCTGAGAAAAGGTGTTCAATATTGCTCAGAAACATTGCTTAGCGAAAAACATTTAATACCTCCAAAAAGGAAGAGAAAAAATGTTCTCTTAGATCAGAAAACATAATAATACATCAGTTCTCTAAAATTATCTATAGGTTCAAGTAATCCAAATATAAATCCAAAAACCAAGGGGATTTGTAGAAACTGATAAGATTCAAAATTTTACATGCACCTAAATAAGAACAGCTAAACACAAGATGCACACAATAAGAATAGCTGAGAATTGACAAATTTACAAAGGTAATTTCAATAACAGTATGTGTGACAGACATCATTGCCCTGTGTACATGTATGAAAGCACAGATGGGGTGACTCTACTTTGTGTACAACCAGAAAAACAATAGCTGTACTCCATTTGTGTTCAATGAATCAAAAATTAAATAAAAAAAATAGTCCATTCACAAATGGTGCTCAGAGAATTCTACATATTTAAAAAGGAAGCCCAATTCATGCATTTTCAGCATCTATAAAATTAAGTTAAAATAAAAATGTTAAGCTTCTGGGAGAAAATATGATGATAAATTAGCTCCGGTGTATTCTTTCAATGACTACTGGGTAATCTATCGGTACAAGCAACAATTTGGACAAACCTGAGAATAATTATGCTGAGTTCATGTAGCAAAGCAAAAAGAAATTACAAACTTTTATATAAAAAAATAGTTTATTTACATAAAATCCCAGAAAATGAATCTGCACATATGGAAAGAAAAGAGCCTGTTTAAAAATTTCTCATGTGAGGAGAGGAGGTAAGTGGAGGCAGGAGTGGGGAATTGTAATTGTAAGGAGGAAATGTTGGGGGGTGATGGGGCCACTCTATTGATTGTGGTGATGATTTCATAGATGCACACATATGTCAAGATTTATCAAATTGTGTGCTTTACAAATGTGCAATATGTCCCAGGCCATTTACACCTCAATAAAGCTGTAAAAATATATGAGGGTAGGAGGGAGGGCAAAGAGGAAGTAAAGAGGTGATGGCACAGAAGATTGGAACCCAGATTCATAGAGCAAATACTTAGCAAATTTTCCTATTATTGTTATTCACTCCCTGCCATCATTTGTCCAGATGAACAGTGAATAATGTTATTGAGTGCTGAACTTCACTAAAGCTTTTTCCACTTGACCTTTGGGACACAACACTTCTGTGGTTTTCTTGGTACTTTTCGGGCTGCTCTTCCTTGTTCCTTCAAAACTATCCCAACCTCTCGACTTGAAGCATCCTAAAGCTCACTCCTCTGACCTCTTTTCCCTAAGTTGACTGCTTTTGTGCGCTCACTCAATTTCAGAGCTCTGGCTGTTATATACACACTGACAGCAAGTTGCCCAACGCCTATTTCTAGCTCAAGCCTCCTCCCTTCACCTTGGACTCCTTTCTCCCTCCTGCAACTATGAAGCCTCCTGGCATCTCCATTGCAATATCAAAACAAGATCTTAAATTGAGCATTTTCAAAATCGACTTCTGACTTCTCCCCACACACTGTTCATAATGTTGCTTCCCCACTTTAGTAATTCCCACAGCTCAAGTTAAATGCACACACACAAAAAAGGGGGGGGGGAATTATGGAATTCCCCTTGATGCCTCTCTTTTCCTCATTCCCCACTTCCAAATCCTTAACAAATTTGTCAACACTACCTTCAAAATTTATCCAAAATTCAACCACCTCTCAACATCGATAGCTATCACCCTGGCCCAAGCTGGGATTATTTAGTCTTCTGTCTGATCTCCCTGCCCCAGCCCTGCCTTCCTCTGGACTCCCAGTATATAGAATCTCTTTTGCACACCAACTCCTCTCTCTCTCTCTCTCTCTCTCTCTGTCTCTCTCTCTCTCTCTCTCTCTCTCTCTCTCTCCTTACTGCATTAGCCATAACTTCTAACAACATGTCGAACAAAAACATGGATGATGGTGTCTTGGTCCATCCAGGCTTTTACAACAAAATTCTATAAACTGAGTGGTTTATAAACCACAGGAATTCATTTCTCAGAGCCCCAGGGCTGGGAAGTCCAAAAAAGACCAGCAGACTCAGTGTCTGATGAGGGTTCACTTTTGGAACACAGCCTTCTCACTAAGGTCCTCACATGGTGGGAGGAGTAAAGGGTCTCTCTCAGCCTTTTTTTTGGTAAGAGCACTACTCCCACTCAGGAGATCTACCTCCATGACCCCATCACCTCCCAAATGCCCCACCTCCAAATACCTTTGCCCTTAGAATTTCAGCATATGAATTTGGGGACACAAAATTCAGACCACAGCTTGGGCACACTTACCTTCTTCCTAAATTTAAAGGAAATAGGTGTAATGTTTCTTTATTAAATATTAGCATTTCTATATGGTTTTTAAATGTAACTTTTGCTAAGCTAAAAAATTTCCTTGTGTTTCTACTTTTCTATGCTTTTAAATAAATTTTTAAATTTTTGAACAGGTAACTTTATATGTTTTTCTCATGTGCAACATGATGCCTAGAAGGACAAGTACATTGTGCAGCCATTAAATCCAGCTAATTAGCAAACGCAGCACTTCACATGGTGATCATTTTTGTGGTGAAAGCTCTTACCATCCATTCTCTTGGCATACAGTGTATTATCACGATGATCACCTTGCTGTACCATAGTTCTGTTGGATTTATTCCTTTTAGCTGTATTTAACCAGTATTTCCTCATCCCTCATTACTCTAACCACTCGTGCCCCTTGAGGGCACTGTCCCACTCTCTTCTTCTGTGAGATCACCTTTTTTTAAGATTCCACTTGTGATGTCATACAGTATTTGTCTTTCTGTGACTGACTTATTTCACTTAATTTAAGGTCCTACAGGTTCATTCATGTTGTTGCAAATAACAGGACTTCATTCTCCTTGTGGCTGAATACACCACTGTGTATCCACATCACGATTTCTTCATTCATTCATGTGGACTCAGGTCGATTCCATATTTGGTTCTTATGAATCATGCTACAATAAACATGAGTGCAAATATCCTTTCTACATGCTGATTTCATTTCTTTTGAATATGCACCCGATGATGGGCTTGCTGGATCATACACTAGTTCTATTTTTAATTTTGTGGGAAATGTCTATACTTTTTTTTTTTTTTTTTTTTGGTTGGTGCGATGGGATGAACCCAGGGGCACTCCACCACTGGAGCCACATCCCCAGTCCTGTTTTGTATTTTATTTAGAGACAGGGTCTCACTGAGCTGCTTAGGGCCTCTCTAAGTTGCTGAGGCTGGTTTTGAACTCACAATCCTCCTGCCTCAGCCTCCCAAGTGCTGGGATTACAGGCGTGCACCACCACGCCCGACTATACTTTTTTTAAATCAAAAAAACTACTAAATTTTATGAAATACTTTTTCCTGGGTCATGTGATTTTTCTTTAGTAATCTTTTAGTATAGCAAATATTTACAAAGTTTTTATGATTTTTTTCAGTGATGAGCCACTCTTATATTCCTAGATTATACTGTACCTGATTATGATACATTTTGTAACACTATTTAATTCATTTGGCTAAGAGTTAAGTTTTCCTTTCAATATTGAGACAGTTATCAATTGGGGTACTCTTTTCTTTATATTTATCATCCTTATCTGATTCTTGGATTGTAAATTATGTTAGAGTAATAAAATGATTCCTTTTTCTATTTTATGGAACCACATCTAATATTAGCAATTAACTCTTTCATGAAAGGTTTCATCTATCACCCATCTGGGCTTGGGGCTTTGGAGAAGAGGAATTTAATTTCCTTAATAGTTAATGGTTTAAATAAATCTTCTTTAATTATTATTTTTATTTCAAATTGATACATAGAAATTGTACACATTTATAGATTACTGCATTATTTCAATATGTGTACAATGCATAATGATCAGATCAGGGCAATTACCCTATCTGTCACTTGGATATTTATCACTTCTTTGTGTTGTATATAATCTTTAATTTCTTCATAAATCATCTTTGCCACTTAGTCCTCCAAACTTTATCCATTGCATTCAGGTTTCCAATATATTAAAATGGAACTGAACATAAGGAGTTATGCCATTTGGTAACTATAAGATGTTAGTCCTTCAGGCTATGTTCACATTCTGATCTGTGCTCATTTGAAGACAGCCTTCCTCCCAGTTGAAAACAGAAAACTATGCTGCTTGATAATACTCATTGATGCACCTAGAATTACATACAGTTAATAATGTCTCCAACAGATTGTGTACCCCATGTCCTCCCTTGGAAGTTTACATTGTCTTAATGGAAATTTCAAAAACTTATGACTGTGAGGTTCTCTCTACATAAAATGTGGGTGAAGCCTTCACATTCTTTTTTGTCATTGTTCTTTTTAGATATGCATGACAGTAGAGTGTATTTTAGTATATTACACATACATGGATTCCTGAGGTTGTACGTGATATGGAGTTACATTGGTCATGTATTCATATATGAACACAGGAAAGTTTTGTCCAAAGCTTTCACATTCTTCTTCATTGCCTTGATCTTTCATGTCTCCAAATACTGACTTTGCCCATCTACCAAGATCCATGATATTAAGAGTCATTCCCTCCCAGGCAGGGCCTAGTTTCTCATTCAAATAATCATGCTGACATAGTGATTGCCATTGGACATATTATCTCTACTACAGTAGGATAAATCAAAGGTTAACCAGAGCACAGTACCCTGCACTCCCAGTTAACAGTAACAACCTTCTGGTAGACCCCTCTTTGAGAAGTTACAAGCTACCATTTACTGAGCACTTACTATAAGACTGACATAAATTAGCACTTTGGTTATGACATCCAGAATCTTTATTAAAGCCGAAAGAGGAAAAACGTTAGTAATCCTATTTCATTGATAAAGAAAACATGGCTCACTGGAGTTAAGTGACTTGCCCAAGGCCACTCAAAGATTAACTTACTGAGGAGATAATTCACATTCAGATCCATCTGGTTTTTCACTGTCCACTGAAAGCTAGAATTTCTCAAATAACGAAGATTACAAGGAGTAATGACCTACAGTTACATGGTTTCTGCAAAATCAGACGTATCTACAAAATTCTAAATGTCTAGTTAATATTTTAAGTCCTGGGTGGCTAGTAAGTTCCATGCCTGTGCTAATTCCTGCCTAGAGAAAGAAGCCATCTGGAGCCTTGAGCTGAGAAGGATTGTGCAGCTGAGTTTGGACTGATGAGGAGGACTGCAGAGATGCAAACCTTGTGCTGGTCTCAGGGTTCTCCATGGAAACAGAGTGGCAAGGAGATCTATGTATGTGTGGGAGCAGAGGGGGAATTAAGGAATTGGCGTCCAATGTTGGGGGCTGGCAATTCTGCAAATTATTAAAGCAGGCCAGCAAGCTGGAGGTTCTGTCAGGAGGTGATGTTGCAGTCTTTGAGCTCCAGAGCAGTCTGGAGGTAGCATTCCCTTCTTCCTGGAGGATCTCAGTCATTTCTATTAAGGTCTCCAACAATGTGGCTTACCCACATTGTGAAATTTAATCTGCTTTACTCAAAGTCTACTGAATCTTAAAAAATGCCTTCACAGCAATATCTAGACAAGCATTTGACCAATCAATGGAACATCATATCCTAGTTATGATGGACACATAAAATCACACACACCAGAAAGACAGGGCATCCATGGGCTCCACATCCACAGGTGACTCACGGTGAACTGAAAATATTCAGAAAAAAATTGTTTCTATATGAACATATACAGACCTTATTTTTCTTGTCATTATCCCTAAGTAATGCAATACAACAAATACTTACATAACATTTACATATTTTTGGTATTATAAGTAATCTAAAGATGATTTAAAGTATATGGGAGGATATATAGAGATTGTATGCAAATATTATGCTATTTTATATAAGGGACTTGAGCATCTTCAGATTTAGGTATTTTGGGGAAATCCTGGAAGCAATCCTCCATGGAGAGCGAGGGATGACTATATTCTGTAGAGTAGCAGGTCTCAAACTTTGGCTTGTATAGGAACCCCTGGAAGGCTTGTTAGAACACAGATTGCTGGGTCACCCCCAGAGCTTCTGACCTAGCAGAAGAGGGCTGTCTTTGTAACAAGTTCCCCATGATGCTGATGTGCCAGACAAGGGGCCACACTTTGAGAACCTCCACTGCAGAGTGTCATCTCTACTTTGCCCTAAGTGATGACACTAAGGCATCATGAACAATACTCACAGAAATACATGCTTCTGATCTGTATTCTCTGCATAATATAATAGAATAAATTTTTTCCAACATCTAAGTTTTCAGTAAGAATTCTTTTAACTCCTAAAACAAATCCATTCAACCCTTGAATTCCTCCTAAGATTACAATAAAAAGTTGAAATCAGATATCACTAATTAATATTGCAAATTAATGGGGACATGTCCCGCTGGTCTTTCTGGACATGGCTGAGGTGTAGTGAAGGGCCTGCGAGTTGGGTTACCTGGCTCACAATTTTCATATTTTGTACAACTGATCAGAGCCAACTCTTCTCATTCCTCATATTTCCCTCCCTTTGGCCTCAATTTTTCACATCAACAAAATGGGGGATTGATTTAGGTTCCTTCCAGACCTAATAATTCTTCTATCCATGTTTTACATTTCTTGATTCAGTTCAACACCGAACATTCAATTAGTGCTATGAGACAGAAAAAGTCCTGCTCGGTGAGGTAGGGAGCTCTCTGTGAATGGAGGAGTCCAAACTAGAGATTGATTGGTGGAAATTTCAGGGAGATGATTCAGAAAAAAGATAGGACACATCTATCCACTAACTGTGAAGTTCTGAGTCCCTGAGTTCCAGTGCAAATTCCTGAGACCAAGCTTTGGTCTCAAACAAATCTTTGAGAAAAATAGGAAAGTACAATTATTAGCATAAGTATTATGGGTATCGGCTGTAAAAATAACACTGTGCTCATGCATCTTATGTGTCTTATGTGCAGAAATTCAAAACCATGTCATTGCAGCTATTTGGGGGTTTCAGAAAACAAATAAACAAATAGTCTCCATCTTCAGCAAATGATTCCAACTTGAATTAATCTGGAACTGAATGTCATATTAAATCCTGCCAAGAGTTGGCAGGGCCTCAGGCAAGGGAATGGTTTGCATTCCATCAAGAAAAGCAGCTTTGGGCACTAGAGAAGTCAGCAGGCTTAGTACAGTCTAAAGCATGATAGATAGAGGGTGGTGGGTTCTTCCAGGTAAACTCAGGTAGTGCAAGTAAAATAAGGGTCATCCAATCTGAGTCCCAAAGGCCATGTTCATCCCTCAGTTAGTGTTTCTGCAAGAAATGACACAAGTTTGTGCAAAAAAGAAAGCCACATTTATCCCTTGCATACACATGATTACCAGTGTACCATGCACCACCCAAGAATCAACGCCAAGAATCAGTTCCTGCTTTGGGAATTAGTGAATATAACCTTAAACTTGGAGCCAGAAGAGCTAGGTTTAAGGCCAGGCTCCACCCCTGGAGGGATCTGTGATTTGGGCAAGACATGTTGCCCCTCTGAACTTCATTTCCTCAACAGTAAATGAGACTGAAATTTCTATTGATGTGTTCTCCAAGGGGAACCCTGCCAGGGATAATTAATGTGCTTTTTCCCACAGTGCTCAGTATGCACAAGATACGCAGTCCAAAGAGAACGTAAGGTCCAAGTTGAATGGGTTTTATAGAATAAGTCACAAAGACAAAATAAGGCATAAAGCTTTGGTAAACTTTCCCAAACTCATTTACAGTGGATCCTAAATTCTGATCTTGAAGGAAGTCCACAAGGTTCACACTGAGCCCAGGAGTTACTTAAGGGGACTGACAGGAGAGTTGTAAGAAGTGGAAAGTGGCCCTGAAGGCAGCACTGATCAGAGTTTTCAGGGGAAACTAGAGAAAGGACTGCTGCCCTTGAAAGTGGAGGAGGAAGAGGGCCATGTTGACAAAGATCACAGTGGAGTAAAATTAAAAATCAATGACAAGATAAAAACCAGAAACCATTCTATCACCTGGAGACTAAATAATACTCTTTTGAATGATGATTGGATTGCAGAAGAAATCAAGAGGAATAAAAAATTGTTACAAATGAGAATAATGATATCAAAATCTCTGGGACAGTATGAAGGAAGAGGAAAGTTCCTAAGAGGAAAGATCATAGATCTGAGTCCATACATTCCAGAAAGATGCCAAATAAATAATCTAACATTACACCTCAAGACCTAGAGTAAGAGGGACAAAATAACACCAAAGTCAGTAGAAGACAGGAAATAATTAAAATCAGAAGTGAAATAAATGAAATTGAGAATTTAAAAATATGAAAAGGACCAACAAAACAGAGTTGGTGTTTTGAAAGGATAAAACAAGATTGATAATCCCCTAGCCAAATTAACCAAATAAAGAGACAGAAGATTCAAATACATAAAATTAGAGATGAAAAAGGAAATGTCACCACAGACAACACTGAAATTCATAAGATCATGAGAAATCATTGGGAAAATCGTGACAATACTGATAAGTTGTTAGAAGCATATGACATCCCCAAATTAAACCACGAAGATACAGAAAACCTAAACAAATCAATAGCAAGTAATGAAATTGAAGCAGCTATCAAAAGCCTTCCAAGAAAGAAAAGTTCAGGACTGGATAGATTCTCACTCAAGTTCTACCATACCTTTAAAGAACTAATACCAATCCTCCTCAAATTATTACATGAAATAGAAAAGGAGGTAACACTGCCAAGCTCATTCTATGAAACCAGCATCACCCTGATACCAAAACCAGATAAAAACACACCAAGGAAAGAAAACTTCAGGCCAAATGTAGATGAACATAATAAACAAAGATGCAAAAATTCTTATTAAAATATTTGCAAACTGCATACAAAAACACATTAAAAAGACAGTGTACCACAATCAAGAGAGTTCCATTCCAGGGATGCAAGGTAGGTTCAACATACACAAATAAAAAATGTAATCCACCGCACAAATAGACTCCAGGATGAAAGTCACAAGATTATCTCAATAGATGTAGAAAAAGCATTTGATAAAATGTAACACCCATTCATTTTTAAAACACTGAAGAAACTAGGGATAGAAGAAACTTATCTCAACATTGTAAATAATATATATGACAAACCCAAATTCAACATTATACTGAAAAACTGAAAGCCCTCCCTCTAAAAACAGGAACAAGAGAAGGTAATCCACTTTTACCACTTCTGCATGGTCTTCAAAATTATAGGGAGAACAAATAAGGCAAGAGAAGGAAATTAAAGGGACACAAATAGGAAGAGAAAAGCTCAAATTATCTCCATTCACTGACAACATGATCTAAAACTCTACCAGAAGACTTCCAGAGCTGATAAACAATTAAAGTAGCAGGATACAACATCAACACACATAAATCAATTGCTTCCCTATACTCCAATAGCAACCCTTCTGAAAAAGGAATTAGGAAAATAATTCCACTCACAATAACCTAAAAAAATAAAACAAAATACTTAGGAATTAATCTAATTAAATATGCCAAGGACCTCTCCAATATAAACTATAGAATGCTGAATAAGAAATTCAAGAAGACCTTAAAAGGTGGGAAGACTTCCCAGGTACTACGCAGAATTGATCCTATTAACATGGCCACATTACCAAAAGCATTATACAGGTTCAACATAATCCCCATCAAATTATCAATGATATGCTTCACAGAACTAGAAAAGCAATTTTAAAATTCAGTTCAAAAACTAAGCAATTCTGAGCAAAAAAAGTGATGCTGAGGCATCAAAACACCAGACCTAAAAATGTACTACAGAGCTATAGTAACAAAAACAGCATGGTAATGGCACCAAAACAGATATGAAAACCAATGAAATAGAATAAAACTCAAAGAGACAATCCCATATAAGTACAATATCTGATACTAGACAAAGGTGCCAAAAATATTTGTTGGATAAAAGATAGTTTTTTTAAACAAATGGTGCTGGGAAAACTGGAACTCAATATATAGAAAAACAAAATTTGACCTCTCTCTCACCTTGTACAAAAGTGAACTCAAAGTATATCAAAGACCTAGGAATTAGACAAGAAACTGCAAATGCTAGAAGAAAATGTAGGTCCAGTGATTCAACATGTTGGAACAGGAACTGATTTCCTTAACAAGACCCCTAAAATGTAAGAAATGAAATAAAAAATTCATAAGTGGTATGACATCAAATTAAAAAAAAAACTTCTTCACAGCAAAATAAACAATTACGAACATGAAGATAGAACCTACAGTATGGGAGAAGGTCCTTGTCACCTGCTCCTCAGATAGGGCATTAATATCCAGAATACATAAAGAACTCAAAAAACTTGACAGAAAATAAACCAATTAATAAATGGGCAAAAAAACTAAATGACACTTCTCAAAAGAAGAAATACAATTGGACAATAAATATAATAAAAATGTTCAACATGTCTAACAATCAGGGAAATGCAAACCAGAACTACACTGAGATTTCATCTCACTCCAGTCAGAGTGGCAATTATCAAGAACACAAATAATAATAAGTGTTGGTGAGGATGTTGGTGGGACTTCAAATTAATGTAACCACTCTGAAAAGCAGTATGGAGATTTCTCAAAAAAATAAAAATGGAACCACCATATTACCCAGCTATCTCACTCCTTGCTATATATCCAAAAGAGCTAAAATCAGCATACTTTAGTGACACATCCACATCAATGTTTATAGCAGCACAATTCACAATAGCCAAGTTATGGAACCAACCTAGTGCCCTTCTACAGATTAATGGGTAAAAAAAAATGTGATATATACACAAAATGGAATATTTCTCAACCATAACGAAGAATGATATTATGTCATTTGCTGGTAAATGGATGGAAATGGAGAACATCATGCTTAATGAAATAAGCTAGACTCAGAAAGCCAAAGGTTGAATATTTTCTCTGGTATGTGGAAGTGAGTCCAACATAAGGAGGAAAAAGTAGAGAAAAAGAGAGAGAGGAAAAAAGGGAAACATGGGGGAATTCCATTAAAAATAAGGAAGACCAGTTGTTCAGATGAAGGGGACTAAGAGGGAGGGAAAAGAGATGGGATAAGGGAAGAACAGAGGAATGAATCTACCTAATTTCTCTATGTACATTTATGAATATACCAGAGTGAATGTCACCATCATGGAAATACACAAGTCACTAACCAAAAAGAAAAAAATCTAAATGTAAATAGCAGAAAGATCAGTA
The DNA here is from genome assembly GCA_020662805.1 of Glaucomys volans. Classification (NCBI taxonomy): domain Eukaryota; kingdom Metazoa; phylum Chordata; class Mammalia; order Rodentia; family Sciuridae; genus Glaucomys; species Glaucomys volans. Next base: position 125,024 of record JAJEJO010053228.1, on the reverse strand, counting down.
GAGTAAGAGAAAGGGAACAGAGAGAGCTATGAGGGGAGGGAAAAGGAAAACACTGAGGACTGAATTTGAGCAAATCATATTCATGTTTTTTAAATTTTGTCAAAACGGATCCTATTGTTAAGGATAATCAAAAAAATATTTTAAAAAAGTAGAACAAAGAGTGAGCTCTTCTTTTTACCTAAAGGTGCCCTTCTTCTTCCCATATACTTGTATTTCTGACAGTCTGCATATCAACCTGGGCCTGGCTCCATCTACTTGAGCCCTGTCTGTCTACACATCATCCTTCTGTTCTCAAGGTGCTGTGAGTGAGCACAACAGCAGGGCTCAGGTGTGCAAAGGCAATATGGTTATATCACTAGCGCAGAGCAAAACAGGACAGAAGAAGGAAATGCTGATGGGGAAGGAGGAATGGATGATGGGCCAAGGCAATGGAACCTAAAATCACACCAATGCTAACACTGTCCTCCCAGGTCAGGATGGTTCCTGAAAGATGCCAACTGTGTTCCACATAAAGGTAGAAGACTGCCAAACAAGAACGAGAGAACCCACTGGGCAAGACATTCTCCACGCTGATTGGAACCATACACAAAATGTGTATAAAAATTCATAGAATGATCTCCCAGGTCTACAGACCTGCTGCTACAATATGGACCAGAGGAATAAGAAACCTACCAGGTCACGGTGGCCCTCAGCTCCTCTCTGCTTTCTAAGACAGTCTTTCCTTCCACTTCCCTACCCACTCCCCACACAGGATAGAGGATCAATAAACAAATATCAATTGTGTTTTATATTTACACTAGCCATGAACAATCAGAAATTAAAATTTATAATAGCATCAGAAGTACAAAACAGGAATAAATGCAACATATTGATGTTTGAAAACTGTATACTAAAATTTTTAAAACATTGCTCATAAAAATTTTCTAAATCTCAAAAAATAGAGCAATACATTGTATTCATGGATCAGAAAATATATTATCACTAAGATGTCAATTCTCCTCCAAATTGATCGATAGACTCAATGTAATCTCACATAAATCCCAAAAATGGGGCTCGGGGCAAAGGTTACAGAAACCTCATTCTACAACTCAGGTGTACCTAAGTAAAAGGTGCACATGAGACGCCCACACATAAGAACAGCTGACATTCGACAAAAGTGCAAAGGTAATTCAATGTGGGAAGGTTAATCTGTTCACAAATTATCCATATGAATAATTGGGATGCTAATTCACAATAGGGTGTGGGACACTAGGAAAGAATAGAGTTACTTTATATTAGGTAGAGGGGAGTGACAGGAGGGGAAGGGGTATTGGATAGGAAGGGTAGTACAATGAAACAGACATTACTACCTCATGTACATGGATGACTGCATGACTGATGGGATCAGAAAATTGAGAAATTATACTTCCATTTATGTATGATTTGTCAAAATGCATAAATTCATTCTACCATCATGTGTAACTAATTAGAGCAAATAAAAAAATAAATTAAAAAACGAATTCAGGTCTTGGGCTCTGGATCCAACAGCTCAGTGTCTATTTGCATGCTCACCGCAGCAGAGGCTCACCTATTCGGTGGAAATTTCCTTACTCTATCTCCCAGCACCTGGGTGCACTGCTGTTAGAGTTGCTACTCCTTACAGTCCCAAGGGATATTGCATTCTCAAGTGGACAGGAGAAATATCTGTCATCAGTCTCTGTCACCAAGTACAGTTTCATTTCTACATTCCACATGGGAAGTTTGCATTTCCCAGGCTCCTCCAAAGGAAAGGAAAAGCTAACAACCACCCTATTAACCCAAGAAGAAGTCAACACAGAGAATTCAATGAAACCACACTGAGAGTTGAATTATCTTTTGTGAGAGATCACATTATTTTAACTGACAACATCAAACAAGTAACTAAATAATTTTCTTTTATGATTTAGATCTGAACTGCCCCCCAAAGTGTCATGTGTACAGGCAATGTTTGGATCATGAGAACTCTAAACTTATCAGTGGATTAGTCAATTGCTAACTGAATAACTACTGTGGGGAGCCATCTATGACTAGCAACAACAGGCTTGGTTGAGCCATCAGACACGGAAATCTGACTTTCAGGAACTGGCAATCATTGAGTTTCAGATGACCTGAGGCAGGTGGTGTCCCTGCAGAGTGACTCACGGCCAGAATTTGCATGTCCTGGTTATGTTACATGACCCACTAGAGCAAATGGCTTCCTTAATTCTACCCCATTCTGTTTCTCATAGAAGAAGTTCCTTCAGGTCCCATTTTTTACCTGTACAAATATAAATAAAGGATAGGTAGGCGCTTCCTTCCATTAGAACCAGATTGGCATGGCTCAATCGGTCATGCCCCTGATTCAAATGAGATAATTGTCTCCTGTGTTTTTTCTATTAAATAAGTTTCTTAGTGATTAATTTACAGCCAGCCCATCCCTCTGACATAAATCCTTTCCCACACCCATGCAGGACATGGAAGAAACTCGATAAACTATTAGGAATTGGGACCTATTTGAAGGAAGAAGGTCACTGGGGGCGTGCCCTGGATGGGTTTATCTTCTCTCCAGCGTCTTTAAAATGTGATCTCTCTCTTTCTGACCCACCCCTTTCCTTCTATAGAGAAGGCTGTCTCTAACCCTCTCCCTATGTGTGTGTGTGTGTGTGTGTGTGTTTATATATGTGTATATATATATATGTGTGTGTGTGTGTGTGTGTAAATATACATATATGTATATATATACATATATATATATATATATATATATATATAGTCCTCTATCTCTGTTTCCTGGCTGCTAGGAGCTGAGTAGCTTTCCTCCACCATGCCCTTCCAACATAATGTTCTGTCTTTATCTCAGGTTCAGAGCAATGGAGCAAGCCCAACATAAAATGAATCCTCTGAAACCATAAGCCAAAGTAAATCTTTCCTCTAAGTTGTTTTTGTCAGGTATTTTGGTCACAGCAATGCAAAGTTGAACAACATACTTTCCAATACTTATTTATTTGTGGAGCTGAGCCAAGATCCAGGAAATACCTAAATGGAAACTCACATTCATATGAACTTGGCCTTTTCAGTTGATCTAATGGCTCATTTATATTCAGTCCACTGGCTTGTTGGCACTTTATTAGAAGACAAACTGGAGAATTCCAAGTTATATATTCCTATTCCAGGTACCTTATCTTTCAGAAAACTTAAATGAGTTCCAGATGACATATTAGAAGGGGTGACAAATGGAGGCTGGCCTGGAAATGAGATACAATAAGGGCACTAGAAAGCCAAAGTCAGATGCCTCTATGGAAAGGTTTGAGTGAATAGCAATGGCAGAAAACAAAACAAACCTTTTGACTATGCTGAGTTGAGGATAAAGTCAAGTCACAGCTTGTCCCTACAGACCATGGAGCAATCAATGGTTGGGAAAGTATGGAGCCTCAGAACAGGAAAGGCCAGCAGGGGGATGGTGGGGAATCCCCCACACTACTCCACACCTGTGACAGAGATGAGGTGCTAGAGGAGCCCTGAGGGATGGGAAGTCACCTTGATTCAGTGGCTCATCTGCCAGTGCATATATTCCCTTGCCCATGAAGCTCCCACCTGAGATTGAATCCATTTTCTCAGTTTAACTGAGCCACTGATTAGGAGAGGCAGGATAGGTACTTAGGCACTGGGAAGACGTGCTGTGTTTTAGAAGTGCAGGACAACAGGGTGTGCACCCCAAATCTGCCATTTTGGCACAGAATTATGTTAATCTGAAGGCAAATGAGAAGAAACAGATATAAGAAAACTGTGTATTCTGCTATTTGCTAAAAGCAGGTCATAAATTTGTCAAGGTGTCCCCTCCTCCCTCTAACAGGAAGGACAGAAGTTAATCACCAGAGGCAACTCTAGACTTTTCAGTTCAGAGATAGTACCAGAGAAATCCACTAATGAATCTTGATAAAAGTAGTTCTCATCTTCCATTACTATCCTGACATATTGACCTTCCCACTATTTGCCATCCCGAAAACTCAACACCCTTCATCTTCATCGTGCTTCTTTCCTAAAAGCTGGCTCTTCTTTTGCTACAGTGTTGTATGAAGACCTGACTCCAAAACCAACTCTCCACCCCATATCCCTTCAAAAGGCAAGCCACTTACACTTCTAAGCATCCATCTGCCCATCTGTAGAATGGGGAGAGAACGTCTCTCTCACATCTCCATCTAGGAGAATGATGAGCATGAACTGGCTCTCAGATCCCAAGAGTAGAGATTAGTACCAAGGTCAAACAGGTCATGGAGGAGAAAGGACAATTTAAAATCATTGCTCCAGGGTTGAAGAGGAAAAAGTTAAGGTCCTTGACATGAGACCCTGTCAGAACATTTCGTTAATGGTGAACCACATTGAACAATTAGATAAATATATCATGAAACTTGGAGATTTCGTTCTCTTCCCAATCAAATTCAAAACTTCACCAGAAACTAGCCTTGGCCTCTGAGTCCTTGCACATCCATTGTTTTTCTCTACATAAAGTCAAATTTAAATCTAAGCTAAGGAATGTCTTATTAAAGGCCCTTAAGTTCTGGTTCCTGGTACTAGGCCTGGGAGGGACAGGATGGCTTCAAGAGCTTATCAATGAGCCAAAAATGTTCCCTTCTGAGGCTGGTGGTCTGAGTCTGAGAAACTTCTCTGTGTTTGGATGACAGTCAGCACAGCTCGCAGGCCTGGCTGTAACTGGGAGAGTCTGTGGAGGACACAGAGTGTGAGCTACTACATTGTCATCTGCTTCTGCAGTCGTTGGAAAATGTCACCATTGACCAGACCAAGATGAAGCAGCTGACACGCGAGGTACACAGAAGTCCAAATTGAACACCATGACCCTGAGATAGCAGCATTTTATGTGTGATGCCCCTCTTCTGAGCTCCACTGAAGGCCAGAGAAAATGGAAGTGGATAATTCAGGGCCATCTTGAGCATTCTCCATAAGGGCAAAGTGGAAGTGGTTCTTAGGTGAATCAGGGACTAACATAAAATAAAACTGCCAATAACTTTGGAATATTGAGGTTGGGAAAGACCCCAAATCAGGTCATCATCTGGACAATGAGGACAGGCCAGACCATCTGAATCAGAGTGAGGGATCACTTATTACACTAACTGTACCTTTGTCAGAACCCACGGTTCACATGACAGATGTCCACCTGCTTGGTCTTTGATATTCCTGCTGTGTTCCTTTCTTTTCCTTCTATATGTGAGATTTGCAGAACCTTCACCCTGGGCAGCAGCAAAAACCCAAGGAGACAGGGCTGTCCTCAGAACCTCTGCCAGTGATCAGCTTGACTTATGCCAGGCTCAACAACCCTATGGCTCAGTTTCTCATTGCCAAAAATGGTGAAATAGATAAGGTGTGGAGTCACTTCTTGCAAATATCTACAAACTGCATGTTCAACACTGAACCAGACTCTGCAGTAAGTGCCCATGTTCCAGGGTAGTTGTGTTAGTCAACTTTTTCACTTCTGTGATAAAAAGACCAGACAAGAACAATTTTAAGGGAGGAAAAGTTTATTTGGAGGATCAGAATTTCAGAGATCTCAGTCCATAGACAGTAGGTTCCACTCCTCAGGGCTCAAAGTGAGGCATGAGATCATGGCAGAAGAGGGTGGTGGCAGGAAGCGACTCACATGATGATCAGAAACAGAGAGAGGCTAAACTCAGATCACTAAATATATACCCCAAAGGCATGCCCCCATCTCCTCAGCCACACTCTACCCAGTTTTAGTCAACACTCAATTAATCGCTATCAGGAAATTAATTCACTGATTGGGTTAAGGCTCTTATGAGCCCATCATTTCACCTTGAATGTTCTTCCATTGTTTCACACGTGAGTTTTTGGAGACCCTTCACATCTCAACCATAACAGTGGTCTCAATGCACCTGGAATTTTATCAGCTGCTTTCACAGGGAGATAAAGAAGGGTTGCCTTAGCAGTTTAGTATTCTGCCTAGGCTTCTCCTTAATAAAATCAGCTAAAGACTCTACCCTGCAAGAGACCTCAGGTCTAAGAAATCAGCAAGTGAGAGGGAGTCTGAGAAATTCTGGGTAAACATTGTACCTGGAAAAACTCAAATAAGAAAATAATCTAAATAGCAATAATAGATACGTTTAATATGTCTAAATAATAATGAGAAGAAAATTGTGATAGTGTCCCTTCATTCCTGTTAGCAGTATTTCAAAATCACAAAATTCATGAAACATCTCTAGGTATTACTCCATTGCCATTTAATCTTGCTCACTGATGTTATCAATGTTATATTGATACAGTGTTAATGTCCATTAAAGTGTTCTTTCAAGACTTCCCCATGTCACTTCATGGTTGGCAATTTGTTTTCTGCCTCTCCCTCCTTGGCTCTGTGACACATTCTGGAATGCCGTCTTTTTGAGTCTGTCCTGAGAAGATGGATAATGTCTGGCAAATGCATGGAGGAATGGGTTTACATCATGAGAGTGCTGGTTTAACATGAGCATCCCCACATTTCACATGGCCTCCTCGGAGGTCTCCCTCATCCCTCTTCAGTCCTAATGCTGGCAGATCCTGCCATTTAAAAAGCAACTCATTTTAGTGGGTCCACAGGAAACAGAGGGGCAGTGGGAGAGAGTATCTAAGAGTCAGCCTGGGTGCTTTTTTCCTAGCACAAATACATCACTTCAACATTAATTCTCTGATTCTCTGACACCAATAATCCAATTCCATTCTGATGCTAACTACCCAGAGATAGAAAAGATCCTACGAGGGCTCAGTCCTGCAAAACTGCCCCCACTTCAGACACCAGCTACAAATGGAATCCCCAGGCAGCCTGCACTTCTGTCCACCTAACTATAAATTTAAGGGTTCCTCTGATTCTCCCTCAAGTTCAATAATCTACTGGAGTGACTTACTCTGACAACAATCAACACAACTACAATTACAATTAATTACAATTTCATTGTAAAGGATGCAAAAGAACAGACAAATAGAAAAGACGTACAGGATTCACCAGGTTTGAAGGGGAGGTGGTTATGAAACAGACTGAATTTGGGGACAGAATTAAGAAAATTAAGAGAACTTCCTGATGCAGAGAGAAGGAAACTAAAGAGCTACAGTCTCTCACCTGACAGGTGCCAAAGAATCTGGAAACCAGTCATAAACCTGCCTTTTTCATGGTCAGATACTACCCTGTTAAAATTTAAAAGAAATAGGTATAATCAGCCTAAGGGACTTTCCAGGTTTGGAGCATGTTCAGAGCACCAGGCACTAAGCCATGGGGAGAAACCATAGCAACCTCCCCAAAACACAATGTGTGAAAAGGTTGTTTCCAGACCAAATGTAAAAACCTGCCACGGGTGGTGGGCAACCCCACTGCTGTTTCCTCTCTTCCGGGCAGTCCTTTAGAGCACACTTCCATTTCACTACATAAATACTTTATGCTTTTCTATCTAAGTCTCTTGACAAAAATCTTTCTTTCAAGAAGACGAGAAATGAGGATGATATCACCAGGTAACAGCCAAACTCCACCTCCGGCCTCTCTCTCTACCCTGAAGGTCAGGAATAGGGCTGAAACTTTCAACCCTCTAATCTGTGGCTGATCCCTCTGGTGATCCCCTCTCTTCCAAGGCCCCTCCAGGGCCTGCCAAAAAACACCTCATTAACATAAAATCAGGTGTGATCAAAAGGAGCTCCTTATGAATAACAAAGAAAACTCTACTCACTTGGGACATTCCAGGGGGTTTCAGAAGCTCTGTACTAGGAACTGGGGGCAAATATCAAATGTAGTTTGTTTTAGGGGATTCAGAGAGGTGGTGCTGTGGAGAGTTAGCTGGCTGACTCTGGACAAGGCACTTTCAAGGAGCATCGGGTTTCTGATTTGTGAAGTAAATAGCCAAAAACATCCTCCAACCTACCCAAGGAAAGGCTGTGCTCACAGGGGGGAGGAGTGAAAGGCACAGGCACACCGAGTGGTGCTGAACAAGTCGAATTAAAACTGGTGGCTGAACAGACTGCCTTCAGGATGCAATCCCCTTTCACACCCGAGTGTGGCTGAAGTGGCAACCAGCTGGAGCGCCCAGCTATAAAAAGGCACAGCTTCACATTGTCTGTTCATTTCTATAAACATACATCCACCTTATGACTCATCAATTCTATTTATAGGTATTTACCCCAAAGACCTAAAGACATTTACAAAAGAGAATTGTACCGAATGATCATAGCAGCTTTCTTTGTATTAACGAAATAAAACCTGGAAACAACAGGTGAACAGATAAGCAAATAATAAATAATTGTGGTACAATTTTTTAAATGAATTACTATATTATAAAAAATCAAATTGTATGAATTTTAGCATACAAAGGAGTCAGACACAAAAAGGCCCATACTTCGTGTTCATCTATATTAGATGTAGAGTAGTCACAGCTAATCCATAAAGGCAGAAGGACATGCTGCGAGTGATTGGGTCACCAGAAGGGGGATCCTGAGGTGGCCCCACAAAGGGAGGGGAACTTCAACTCAGGCCACGCGTTTCCTTCACACCATTGCAAAAAGTGTTGCAGAAAGTATGTTCAGAAAGAGACCAAGCACCGCTTGAAGGGATGGAGAGCTCAGGTTTACTACACCAGCGGACCCAGATGAGCTCTCACTCTGCAATTCTGGGCCCCGAGCAGCGGGGTTGCAGGTTTTTATAGGGCGGTGCAGGAGACAGGTTACAAGGGCTGTGCTGTACTGGTTGCTCATAGGTGGTTTTGAAATTGGGGATTGCTCAAGCAGGAACAGCAGTTAGGACAGGGTGGGGAGCTTGTGGTGGGAATTCTTGCAATAAGCAGTTTACTCAAGCAGAACAAAGCCGAGGAACATCTGCAAGTGATATCAGGAAGTGGCCTTTATCCAGGCCTCAGTTTCTCAAGATAACAGCAAGCTTACACTCCTTAGAGCTATAATCAAACCTAGCATAGAAATGTTACAATTTAAATGAGTATTTAAACAATGCTTACAGAGACCAGTAATTAGGTAACACTCTTACAAAGACCAAAGCTACAAAGTAATATTTCCCTTGAGGCTGAGGCAGGAGGATCACTAGTTCAAAACCAGCCTCTGCAACAGCAAGGCACTAAGCAACTCGGTGAGACCCTGTCTCTAAATAAAATATAAAATAAAAGGACTGGGGATGTGGCAGTGATTGAATGCCCCTGAGTTCAATCTCCAATACCAAAAAAAAAAAAAAAAATGGAATTTGAGACAGGTCAAAATGGGGCACCAATTGAATTTATGAGAAAAAGTATGTCTCACATACTCTGAGAGACAGGGTAGAGTGTGGGTAAGGAGCACACCAGCTACGTCTTAGCTAAGACTGCCTACATGTAAGAGCAATAGTGTGGGTGTTACCATTGGGATGTTCATTTGAAGTCCAGGTCCCTGGTGTCCCAAGCAAAGAATTGCACAAGAAACACCCAAATAATAGGAAAAGTTCAGATTTATTGAAGGTGAAGGTAGCACTCCATTAGAGCAGAGTGGGCCCAGCAAGAGAGTGAGAGGCTTGCGGTCCCAATGCAGGAAAATTAGGGTCTTATATGCTAAGGTGTGGGGCATTCTCTTACCTATAAGGACCTGATTGAAGACCTTTCCCCATTTGCCCCCATTGGTTACCTTATGATACCTGATTCGATTATTTTCCAATACCTCCATTTGTCTAGAATGCTGGGTTCATTGTCTCCCCTTAGCAAAGAATTGAAGAACAGTACACAGAGATAGCAAGCAAGGAGCAGGTTTATTGCAAAAGGGATGGTAACATACTTCTCTGAAGGGAAGAGGCCCCAGAGCTGGAAGTCCAGCTGGGGGAGTTTGGGCCTGTTCTTTTTCTGCTCCCTGGAATTTCCTCCTTTCCTATGTCCTCCCCTGTCCATGCTCTCCTCAGTATTATTGATTGGTGCCCCCTGTGTCCGCACATCTATTTTAGATTCTCTATTGGATCCTCTGATTAGGGGCACAAGTAGGAAGGTTTCTGCCTGATGGGGTGCCCTGCTTGTGTCCATGGCACCTTCATCAACCAGGAAGTGACCTCATTAGAAGACCGGTGCTCCTTTTTTCTGGCCCTGCTTCTATTGTATATCTGATCTCTACCATCTTGGTGACCCTGAACTCCTACTGAACATTGAAACATGATCTAAGAGGGCGTTGGGTCTTTTTGTTTGTTTGTTTATGATTTGGGGGGGTTGGTTCTCTTTTGGGTTGATAACTGCACATGCTGATTTTTACTGGGACCGGGGGTTCATTTCCTGACATGTTGACCAATTATATTTTCCTCTTATCCCTGCTCTTAAGGCCATTTATCACTCATTGTGTCTGCATGGCAAGTCTCTTCCCAGCTTCACAGTTTAATAATATCATGTTGGTAGCCTGAAATCAGCCACGGTAGGAATATTCATGCCACAAAAATGGATACCTGATGTTAAATATTTCCCAGCCAATACACTCTTGAGCAGAATGCACACCGACCCTGCAGGAATTAGTAAGTTGTTGCAGTGTTTCACTGGGGAGGGAGATGGTTCAACCTGTCTTGGAATGACCCCTGGCTATGGTGTGCCTTCTGGAATAGCAAGAAGAGGTGCAGGAGGCTGGAGATCAGCTGTTGGTGTCACCACATCAGAAGATAAACAGGCAGGTTCTAGGGCCAGTGGCTTCTCAGAAGTGACAAGAAGTGGATGACAGCAATGCTAGGGTGTGGGAACAGCAGGGCTTACGCTGAACTGGGAAGGGCTGAAGGGTTGAAGGAAAACAAGAAGTAGAAGTTGATTCTGGGGTTTTAAGCCTAGTGATTTGGCAGATACTGATGTCATCAGTCGAGTAAGGAGTCTCAGAAGGAGACTTTCAATGAAGAGCAGTATTGAAAAAGTGAATCGCTTCTAATTTCTTCAAAGCACAAGAAACTGATGGTGCTCATGACCTTGAACACAGGGTACAGGCTAAGAGGAGACAGGAGGGCAGATGTCCACATCCTCATCTAGTAGGTCATCCCCCTGCCCTGGAGTTTTCACCTGATTTTACAATCTCCGGGTGTCAGAGTTGGAAGGATTTGTGATCCTCAGATCCGCTCACTTCATTGTACAGATAAGATCATCAGGACGGAGGTTGATCAGGGAGATACGCAGCCTCAAGCCTGCCACCCCCAGGCCTGCCCAGAAAACAGGGGCAGCACTCACCCGTTCTGCAAGGGGCAATTTTATTTGTCATCAACATGGACTAGGCAGGCACCGACTGCTGGGGAGGCAGGTGAGAAGTGAAGGTAAATGAGCACACCACCAGAGCACACCACCCTTCAGAGAAGTGGGTGGAAAGAGAAGGCTGCTGCATTGGGGCAGGGTCAGTGCTCAGCCTGGAGTCAGTTGTCACCTCATTACCCCCAGCTGTCCGTCAGGTCATGACTCTCAGTCACTCTGAGACAGACAAGCCCAGCTTTGTACTCTGGCACAAGACTGGGGAGCACAATGTGGCTGGGCCCAGAGGCAACTAAATATAAGAAGACAAACCTGCCTGGATACCCCTGCCATCACTGGGGCGGGGTCGAGGTAGGGTGGTGGGACAGGAAGCTGGGAGGAGGTCCAGCCAAGAATACAAGGTGACCCAGAGAGGGGTGCCATGTTGCTATAAACAAGCAACAAGTTCAGAGGTCACATGTCCTGGTTTGCAGCATGAAGGGCACTCACATTTATGGGATCACCACTCACCCTTCCAGATGGCCTAAGGCAATGGGGAATTCAGATAGCCAAAACCAGGTGGACAGGGTATTTCTCTGCATCTGCTCCTTACCAGCTTGGGGACCAATTTCAAAGAAGACTGTCATTTGCTTTTTCATTCAATATGGGTATCTTGTATGTGCTGGGCAGTGAGAATACTGTGATGAATGCCTCACCAAGTTCCTGCCCTAAGAGACTGCATATGACTGTGCAGGGGAGAGAAACAGTAAATAGGAAAATGACTAAGAATACATATGTACGTGCTATGAAGAAAACAAGGGAGAATGATAGATCAAGAGGCAGATTCCCTGTACTTTAATTCACTCATCTATAAAATGGGCCCAATGATACCACCAGTAATACCCACCCAACAGGACCACAGGGAAGTGTAAGTGAAGTTCACTATAAGGGAGGGTAAATGAACTGAATCCAATCACAGATGCTTTTTCTCACCATTTTAAAATTGTAGTAAAATATACATAACATAATATTTGCCATCTTAACCATTTCAAAGAGTGCTGTTCTCTGGCATCAAGTACATTCTTCCCAAACAGAATCTCTATACCCATTAAATACTAGATCCCCTTGTCAATACCTGCTAACCACTATTTCATTGTTTCTATGAATCTGCCTCTTCTACATTCCTCATTAAAATGAATTCATATAGTATGTGTCCTTTTATTTCTGACTTGTTTCACTTAGCTTTACCTAGAAGTGGCATTGATGGAGCACAAAGTAATTCTGTTTAGTTTTTGAGGAACCCTCACACTGTTTCCCACAGTGGTTGAACCATTTTTTATTTTCCTACCAGCAATATACAAAGGTTCTTACTCTCCATATACTCACCCACACTGATTTTTTCCAATTTTTCTAGTAATGGGCATCCTAATGGATCTGAAGTGGGCTTTTGGTCTCTTTTTTTGCAATTACAGTAAGATATTGTCAGATTGAATCCTGACAATGTGTCCATTTCATGCCTACACTGCTCTATATCTCAGCCAGTTTTATATTGCTATCACAAAATACCTGAGGATTGGTAACTTTAAAGTGAAAGAGGTTTATTTGACTCATGATTCTGGTGACTGAATTGTCCAAACAGTATGGTTCCATCATCCTGACAAGGGACCCTGATTGCATTACAACAAGGCAGAGAAGTGGAAAGGGAAAGGGACACACATACAGGAGGAACAAGGTATAAAGTGATCTTGCTTTATAATAACCCTCCCTATTGAGACAGTATTAATCCATTCATGGGAGTGGTGGCCCATGACCTATTACCTCTCAGTACTCTACCTCTCTAGGTCCCACCACCTCAACATAGCCACACTGGAGATCAAGCTTTCAGCACATGAAACTCTGGGGGATAATCCACATCCAATCCATAGCACTCTATATATTGTTCATTTATAGTATCAGTTTCTATAGTGTGCACTACTTCTGTACCATGCACTAGTCCATGTAATCTATACTTTGGGGGCAATTTAAGACATTACCAAAGGTAATTTCAACAAATTTATAACTGTCTTGATGCCAGGTGAAAGGAAGCTGGCAGCCTGTCTAAAAAGTTTGGTAATATGTCACTCTCAGACCTCAGGAGTCCAGCAGTCAGCCCCAGCACTACCCTACTCCTTGGTCACTCCCAACCTGCCATTTCTGTGCACCGCAGAAGATGAGGCATGAGTGAGTGTGCAAGGGAAGACAGCAAGGGAAGCCCACCCAGACTTCACACTCATACTTATGGGCCACATTAAAAAAGGATTGGGCCCAATTGGAATAGATAAATAACAGGAAAATAATACAGGGCCCTATGAATTTTCTCTGTCCAGATTTGTCTGCTCTCCCACATCTGATTCTCCACATATCAACCTCATGCCCACATCCTTGAGCAAGACACAGAAGTGTAACTTACAACTCAAATCCCAAGCAAACACTAAACAGCATCCAAAACTAAATATATAAGCTCCAGTTCATATCTATGTTGACATTCTACACTCTAAAAAGAATGAACAAAAAGGTGTTTTTCCTGGCTAAGGAGGTATATGCTATCATAGCTCAAATTTTCATAAAGGAGATCTCTAAAGGACTTCAACAAGTGCTAAGAAGAGACTGGAGATGGGGAGGGGAGGTGGTTGCATCCTTGCTAACAATAGTTTTACCCTGCTCAGCGAGTTTCCACCTTTGCAATCTCATGGTGTCAGAGCAGGAAGGATGCTTGTAATCCCCTTTAAGCACATGAGATCATCAAGGTCCAGGGGTCTTCTCAGAGGTACACAGCCCCAAGCCTGTCATTCCCAGGCCCATGAGGTACCTTAAGGACAGTCCCTGCTCTTCCTCAAATGGGTGGCTTTATTTTAAGGTCATAATTGACATGCCTGTTCAAAGAAACTGATTTACTCTGCAAAATCAAAACATTGATATGCAAATGTATGAGCTCTGAAGAAGCAGTATGAAATTTGTTGCTGTGTTTCACAGATTTCAATAGGAGGGAAATCATAGATGCCTATCAGAAAGGAAGGTCAGGCTGGATTAGTAACTGATCTTCCCCCTGCAAGGCAGAAGGCCCTGTGGCCAGAGCACACTCAACCTGCTCATTCACACACATGGGCACTCCAAGCTTATAGCATATGAGAAGTGGAATTGTCCTCTAGGAAGGACCCACAGCCACTCCAAAGGGCAGTCCCACCTCCACTCCACAGGCTGTCCCTGTCACTGGAAGTTCTCTCAATTCCCAGGATATCAAGACCAAGAGAATCCCTAGGAAGACTGAGGCCGAGTCCCAAGGACTCAGGTAGCATGAGTTCTAGGATGAAGCAGGTCCAGCCTGCTCCATTTCTCTTTGAGAGAATGAATTGTAAGTACAATAGCCCCCACTATCTCAGTCCAAAAATGATAAATGAAACATTCCAGAAATAAACAAGTCATATTGCAAATTCTGTGCCATTCTGAATAGTATGACCAGATCTTGAGGGGTACTGCTTAGTCCTTCTAGGACATGAATCGTGCCTTGTCTAGAGTATCCACACTGTATATGCTACCACCCTGGTAGTCACTTGATAATTGTCTTGGTTATTAGATCAACTATCACATGATTTCAGTGTTTGTGCTCAAGTAACACTTATTTTGCTTAATAATGGTCCCCAAATGCAAAATACTGCAATTTTATTATAATATCTTGTTACAATCATTTTATTTTATTGTTGTTAGCCTCTTATTGTACCTAATTTATGAGTTAAATGTTATCACAAGTATTTAGATATAGCAAAAAAAAATTCACATCCACTAAAAGCAAATTAAGTGACCTAGGCTCAGAGAGTCAGAGTAACTTGCCTACACACATATAGGTAGTAAATAGCTAAACTTGGACAGTCCACCAACTGTGCTTTTATCCATTACACTGTATCGATAGAGGTGGAAGGCCACTATGTCAGCTTTGACTGAGCAACAAACATTGCAAAGTTGCGGTTATAGTCAGCTCCACATATCCTCACAGTCCACATTTGTACATCAAACAGAAATACCTACCAAGGAGTAGAGTCTATTAAACACACACAGACTTTTTTCCTTGGCATTGTTCCTCAAACAATACAGAATAACACCTATTTAAATTGTATTTAAATTGAATTAGCTAGAATGTAAGTGTAAGTAATCTAGAAACGATTTAAGATGTATATCAAAGTGTACAGGAGGATGAGCATAGATAATTTGCAAATACTGTACCATGTTTCATGATGCACTTGGGCATCTGCATATTGGGGTATTTTCAGGGGTCTCAGAACCATCTCCCATGGATGAGAAGGGATGACTGTGCTATGTCAAAATTCTGTGGTTGACAGTCTGAGCTAGACTCAGCCACATGGTTTCTCTTGTGCACCTGCTGCTGGGTGTCTGGAGACTGGCTGGTCTAGGATGACCTTGCAGCTGAGGCAGCTCACACAAAGTTTCACAGTTGATGGCTTATTCCCCAGGCTGCACTGCTAATGAAAGATGGTGGAAATTTAAGTTGAGGAAGGAAGTTAGTCACTGTGATCATGATGTCCTTAAAGGGGGTCTTGGGACCCCCACCCATTCCTCTCTTGTTTTGCTTCTCAGTTGCCAGTGAACAGCCACTTCCACTGTGCACTCCTGCCATAACATGGGACGGGCCCAAAGCAGCAGGACCAGGCAATCATGGACTGAACCCCCAAAATTATAAACCAAAAATTAACCTTTCCTCCTTTGAAGTTTTTAACCTCAGGTATTTTTCACAGTGATGGAAAGCTGACTAACACACTTCCCCCAGCTGGCTAACTCAGATTTACTCCAACGGAAACTGGAGTTTAGTGGGGTTCAGGGAAAGAGACAACCCAGAAGCATGAAAGACCTTGAGGCCAGACCAGAGCTGGCCCATACACTCTTGGCCAGAGTGATGCACTAGCCCAGCCCAGCCCAGCCCAGCCCAGAGGTGGGAGCAGCTGTTGCAAAGTAACATTGTAAAGAGGGCAGACACGGAGAGGACGGCAGGATTGTGGCCATTCTTGCACTCTGTCACTACCCTCCTGAGATGACACAAGTAATACACTTGCTTTCAAGAAGCCTTTGGATTTGAACCATAAAAACTCTCTGACTGTTGTGGAATGAATACCAGAGGGAATCTTCTGATAATCTGGACCTTCCAAAACCCCTAAGTCCCTTGGTCAAAGGAACAGTGTGTTTTCTTCCACCAGTTCAGTGGTTAGGTGCTCACATGGATTACCTAATTTGGAGAAATTTGCTCATTTTTATTCTTGAGTGTTATGGACTAAAATCCATACTCACTCAAACCAGCTAAAGTGACCTGTGCTCAAAGAGGCACAGTAACTTGCCCTATGCACATGCAGCTAATAAATAGTTAAACCTAGACAGTCCCAACCCTGCTTTTACTAATCATAGTTTATCTCCTAACACCTATAAGTCTGCAGAGTGGTCAGTCAACTTTTTAATTTATCTGTTTTTTCTGAGTCATACAGAACTGCAAGAGCAGAATGAGAAAGAAGGAAAACCAGGAAACTTACTTTGCAATCTATTAAAACATGATACCACAGGTGCCTATCACTGAAGGGGAATGATTTTGTCATTGTACTGATTTTGTCAACCATAACATAAGCCTCAGTTGCTGATAACTACCAATGGTAGTTTGTGAGATGTTCTATCCATCATCAGGGAAGAGCAGAGACCAGAAGCTGGACTTTCAACCACTGCACTAGAGTTACTACTCCCCTGGCCAAAGACCTAGAAGACACAGGTGGCTGCTATAATAATTAATTAGGAAGCATCAGGGTGAAGTTGCTCCAGAATCTGGGTTCCTACAAAAGTCAACTAAAACTCAACTGCTATGGGTCCCCCAAATCCCACATATTAAAGGTATGATCCCCAAGGTGGCATTGTTGGGAGGCACTGTAGATGTTTAGTAAGAGGAACCTTACGGGAGTTTCTTTGGTCATTGGACGCATGCCCCTAACTGTGAAACTCATTTTGCAATCTATTAAAATATGAGTACTAGACTTTCATTTTTAAGAAATCTCTATTGGTGCCCTCAAGCTACACAGGCCACCTGTAGGATGACACTAGGGTCTCATAGGTGAGGACCTGAGACTTCCTTCTCTTTTAGGTTTTTTTGCTAGACACAAATAAGAATCAGTTAACACAGGACAAAAGAAACAAAGAAATATTCCCTTGAGCACTGCCTTGCCTTGGAATTAAAAAATGACTACTCCACTGTGTGGATGGTGGGGCTAAGCTTCACCTCCCACAGCAGCCAGAGATAACATCTCACCCCTTAGCCTGCAGGTGGGAGTTCAATGCTAGTTTGATCTTAATAGAAACACATGGGAAGTTCTAAAACATGCAACTCCCAGGCCTGTCTCTCCAGGGTCTCTGGTTCGTGGCATGGGGCAACTTGCTGCATTTTCACTTTTTAAAATGTTTCCCAATTGATTTTAATGTGCAGTTAGGCTTAAGAACCTGAGGTCCTCAACATTACCTGTATTAAACGTTGGAGGCACATTGAACCAATTGGGGAAACTTAAAATAGGTACTGAGCCCAGTCCTACCCTCAGACATTATGATTGAAATGGTCCCAAAGCCTGGGCATCAGGATTTTTGAAAGATCCCCAGTTGATTCCTGGGCAAGCATAAGATCCAAAGTTTTAGGTGACATTTAGGAAAAGAATGAGTGTGAGAAAGGTCAAAGAACCCTATCACCTGACTGACTGCTAACACACCACATCATTTTCCAGAGTCAAGATCTCCCGCCCTGAATATGGACCCCAAACAGAGAGAACCTCTATAACTGGCCCTGCATGACTCAGCTGCTTGTGTCCAGCGCTGCGGTTGTCTCAAGCCTCCTCCCCTGTGATCCTGCTTTTCCTTAGCCCTGTCTGAGCCTGGAGCTCAGCAAGCTTCTCAAGCGATCCCACCAAATGCTTTTCAGCTCTTCCTGGTCGATTTTCTGGGTCATGTCACCTTTGCAGGGCATTATCAGCCTGAGTTCTGAGGAAATTGAGTTCCCAGTCCCCCAGGGATGCCACAGACTGGATGGAGGCACAGCCTGTCCAAGAAGAACAGGGAGGCATGGCTGTTCTAGAATGGGGGTCTCATCAGAGTAACCTGAAAGACATGATAAGCCCATATGGTGGGCACAGGGCCCACCCTCAGAACTTCTGATCCCATGGGTCTGTGGGCACCAGGATTTGCATGTCTAAGAAGCTTCAAAGTGAGGTTGATGCCGCTGATCTAGCAAGTATCCTTTGAGAAATCCTGGTCCACAGACTGCTGCCTTCCATCTTTCCCAACGTTACAGCTTTTCTTCTGACTTGAGAATTCTCTGCAAGGGTAAAAATCTTGCCCTGATTCTTGTGCCTTGGAAGTAGAGTGGGAAGGACAAAGGGTGTAAGAGACAGAATAATATCTGTTTTCTAATCCCTGGAACCTGTGGGTGTTGGGTTGCATGAAAAAGGGAATGAAGGTTTTCAAATAGAATTAAGGTTGCTCATCAGCTGACCTTGAGCTCAGGGGATATGCTGGGTTAACCAAGTGAGCCCCATGTCATCGTAATGAAGCTCCTTTCCTGAATGGAAGAAAAAGAAGAGGTAAAAGAAGAAAGAGGAAAGACTTGAAGGTGAAGAGGACCTGACCACATTTGCTGGCATTGAAGGTTCAGAAAAAAAGCCATCAATGAAGGAATATGGGTGTCTGCCAGGAGCTGGAAGCAACCCTGGCTGACACTCCAGTATTGAAACAGGGACCTCAGTCCACAGCCACAAGGATCTGGCTTCTACGAGCAACCTGAATGACCAAGGAAACGGGTTCTCTCATAGCGCCTTCAGAAAGGAACCCAGCCCTGGTGACACCTACGTGGAACTTCTGACCTCCAGAACCACCAACTAACAAGTGGGTGTCATTTTGAGACTTAAGATGTGTGGGAATTTGTTACAGCAGCAATAACTGTGTGTGATGTAATCATCACAGTGGCTTCCTTGGGATTTTCTAAGGAGAACCATGCACCTTGTTTCCTCCACTTGAACACATTCATCCTATTCCAGTTGCAACCCAGGACCCTTTTTTGAGTGTTATCCCTTGCCCTGGTTCTGTGTTTGTACTCAGTGCTGAGGCTTCTAGAACTCAACTCCGATGATTTTTTTGGACCAGGTAAAACGGGTGGGATTTCTATGGCAGAAACTGTGGGTGGAAGAATGGGAGGGGTGATGGCATCATCGGAAAAGAAAAAGACACAAAAGAAAAGCAAACAATTCTCTTACAGTTGAGAAAAATACAGGGAGGCAGCTAACACAGGGGATCAGAGGGAGTGATGTCAGTTCAAGTAGAAGACTTTGCAGACATATTACCACCCTAACTCTAAAACCCCCACTTCTGGGACGTACCCCAGCTTCTCTTGTAGGACCTTCAGTGATGGAGTCCTCACTACACCAAGGCATTCAGTTCCATCATTGCATAGTGTTACATTCACACAATATTGAAATTGTTGGAAACTTTCCAACAGGGAAAGAAAGCTTTGGGTCTGGTGCAGAGGCACATCATTACTCTTCCAGCAGGATTCAGGCACAAGCTTCACTGGTGGTAGATGGCCCTGGGCTGACAGAGACCTGGACCACTGTGTCTTCTCCATTGCTAAGGCCTCCCATTTGTGAGTTGGAGTGCTTCCGGGAAGATCTTCCTCTGACAAGCATCCCAGATCAGCTCAGACCCTACTTCTCTCCCATGGTCTCTGATTCGTGCAGCTTTTATCTTGTTACCTGTTAACAGCTTTATTATCTGGAGCAGTATCTAGCAATTGAATATATAAATACTCTATATATTTTTGTTAGTAGATGGGTGATTTTGATATTTTGAAATAAAAAAATTATTTAGCAACATATGGGTAATGGGAATAAAACTTTTTCTGTATATTCTTAAAATATTTCTAAAAAGTTATATTCTAATATATTAACATTTGGATAGGTGATATTTTCTTAATGTTTCATTTTTCAAAATGCATTGTTATCTTTCTCCAAGTAATATATGCATTGAGTTTTTAGAAATCAAGAAATAGCAAAAATCTTAAAGCGACAAACAAAAACAACAGTAAGAAAAAGTAGTCCTGTTCTGTTCATTCTACTCTCTGAAGACAAGCATCAATTCTCCTAGGAAATCTTCCTGATATTCTCTCTCATATTTTTTTGGTGATATATCCTTACTGCAATATTTGAATCATCAACTGTGAGCATTAACTTTTTATAAATTTGTTCTAATTAGTTATACATGACAGTAGAATGCATTTTGATCTACATAAGTGGAGTATAACTTTTCTTTCTTCTGGTTGTACATGACATAGAATTTCACAGGTCATGTAATCATATATGCACATAGGGCAATAATGTCCGATTCATTCTACCATCATTCCTACCCCAATAGCCTTCCCTTCACTCCCCTCTGTCTAATCCAAATTACCTCTATTCTTTCTCCCCATTGTGAATTAGCATCTGCATGTCAAAGAAAACATTTGGTCTTTGGTTTTGGGAGTTTGGTTTATTTCATTTAGCATGATAGTCTCCAGTTCCATCCATTTATCAGCAAATGCCTTAGTTTCATTCTTCTTTAAGGCTAAGTAATATTCCATTGTGTATATATACCACATTTTCTTTATCCATTCATCTGTTGAAGAGTACCTTGGTTGGTTCCATAGTTTAGCTATAGTGAGTTCAATTGCTATAAATATTGATGTGGCTGTGTCACTGTAGTGTGCTGATTTTAAGTCCTTTGGGTATAAACCTACGAGTGAGATAGCTGTGTCAAATGGAGTTCCATTCCAAATTTTCCGAAGAATTGCCATACTTCTTTCCATAGGGCATTAACTTTTGACTTTGCCAACAATGCCCTACCTCCCATCTTCCTAAATTACACTTATTCTAGAAACTCCTCTTCTTAGTTCTGACTCACTTCCTTGTGTTCCATTTTTTTTTTGTGGGGGGGGCGGATCAGGGAATGGACCCAGGGGTATTGGACCACTGAGCCACATCCCCAGCCCTATTTTGTATTTTATTTAGAGACAGGGTCTCACTGAGTTGCTTAGTGCCTCGCTTCTACTGAGGCTGGCTTTGAACTCGTGATCCTCGTGCCTCAGCCTCCCAAGCTGCTGGGATTACAAGCGTGTGCCACCACACCTGGCTTGTGTTCCATTTTTAATACTTTCCTCCCCTTTGTTCCATCTTTCTGGAACTGTTCCAGGTCAGCACATGGGTCTTTGGAATCAACTTCAATTTTTGTTATGGTTTCTATTTTATTTTTCTTTGTCTTTTTAATCCCTTCACTTTTAGCTTCTAGCCATTCTATTGTTTTGTTTTTGTTTGCTTGTTTTTCTTTTCGCTTTTGATTTGTTGTTTGTTTTTTTTTTTAACTGAGATTCCTGTGCTCTAGTTGTTTTTCATTGTGATTTTCCTTTATTTTAAAGACATAAAAGTTTTGCTGTTTGTCCTGCATTGGTGGCACTTCCTGTCTGGATCCCCTGCTTCCTGCTATGTTGGGCTCTTTCTTCCACATTGGAGCCTTTGCTGTAGTCCCTGGAGGCCCTGGTCTGCTCTCTTTCCCAGGACAGGTACTGAAGAACTGATTGGAAGATTTACATGTGTTGTTGAGGAGTTCAAGGATTTTCTTCATCAAAGATTCATTAGACTTTCCAGTCTCTCAAAGCTAGTATCTTTGTCTTTTGGGGAACTGTTGACTCTCTCCAGAGTGTTGTACTTGAGGACAGAGGTCTAGTGCCATTCTGGAGGCAGGGGCAGAAGAGTCACTGGTCAGTACAAGGCTGGATTTCATTGTCATCTTCTGCCCCCTGCTTCACCCAGCCTGCCAAGGCCTGACACATTACCAGTTGGTTCATCTATAGAATAAACCCTTGGATGGGGCAGCAGAAGAGCAGGGAGTAGAGATAGGACAGGGGTTCCTAAATTTCTTGGGGTGTTTAAAGGACCTAATGGTCTAGTTGCTCTCTATTCTTCAGTTTATGGTGGGGTTACTTTGTGAGAAACCCTTAGCAAGTTTAAAATGTCCTAACTGGAAAATGTATTGATCACGCCCACCTGCTGAGCATCTTAGCAACATACCACGCTGCAGAGGTCGGTTGTGTCCCCTCATGACCTCGTGGTTGACTGGGTGCTAGGCCTCACTGCCCCTGCCCAATATTGAGAAAGGATGGTCTCACATATTTCTAGCCCAGGAAAAGAGCAAAGTTCAAACATTGGAGGACTGTTTCTACTGAATTTGTTGCTTTCATGCCATCATGTAAAGTTGAAAAAAAAATTTAAGTTGAACTAACTTAGATAGGAGCCATCTGTACAGACTTTCAACTGACACCCACTTTAACCCCCATTCCTCATCTCTGCCCTTGATCCTTGTTCCTCTGGGTGCTGAGTCCTCGGGAGTGAGCTCAGGACGAATGAAGTCCTCACATTTCAGAGGAATAACCCACACAGTCGAGCTGGTGGAACTTGCCTGTCTTTTGCACAATTGATTGCCATTCTTCCATCTTACTCCACTAGAATTGCCCTGTCTGCTCTTATCTGTTTCCTCAGAATTAATGCCTTTTAAATTCTCATGCTCCATTTTGGCGAGGAGGAGTCAAATGCTTACCACTAAGTAGCCACATTTATCTAGGAGTCACTGTGTTGTGCTTGTATCTCGGAAGAGCGTCGCGTACTGCA
>JAJEJO010053228.1:0-101982 GCA_020662805.1 Glaucomys volans | reverse complement strand
ATTCTCTTTTTCTTGACAAAAACTTAGATCTTTTGAGAACCAATTTAAATTAAAAAATCAAGACTGCCCAGAAGCATTATCATTAAAAGCACTGATACTGAATGGGAAAGTGTAACTTTCCCTTCCCACGTTGAAACCAGCCTTATACTTCAGGATGATGTGCCTTTCTAGGAGAATCCAGACAGGACCCTCATGGAGGACTCTGAGTTCTTTCTCCTGAGCCAGGCCCGGAACCCCCTCCAGGCTCTGATTGATGAGGAAATCCCTTCCTCACAGTTACAGCAGAAAGGATTGTTGCCTTTCACTAAAATATTGCTTCCTCTACGTGTTGGAATCTACTCCTGGAGCACAGGGGACTTAACCTCTTAAATGCTACAAACCTGGGCAGCTATTTAGTTTCACTCTGTCCCCAGGGAGGACTGAGGTCAACACCAATTTCCAGACAGTTGCGTTCATTCAGAGAGGCCCAGGGTTTAAAATCTCCTGTGGTCACATGCCATGAATCTGCTTCTCGACAGCTCATCTCAGGAGACTGAGCTGCACCAGGCAGGGGTGTCTGATGGATGTTGGGAAGGTTTCTCAGCAAAAAGGTGGTACCCTGCTGACCCTCCACCTGACCTGCTAATCCTTTAGTGGCAAAGACCCCAATTTCTGTGATTGACAAAGACCTAAAGGGTTCAACTGCCTCTTTGTAAACACAGAAAATTCAATGCCCAAATGAAATGACTGTCCAAACACACTGACTTTTAGCAACAGTCGGAACTCACTTCCAAGTAAGATAGCTGGAAGACCACTGCATCATCCCCTCTGCTGAAACCAAGGTGCCAAATGACAGCAATGAAATCCCGCATCTAAGCTGCTGGGGAGCAGAGCCAGGATGATTGGAAGCTCCTCGCAGTCCCCCCGTGGAACAGGTATCTCATCCCACCCCACTATGAACAGGCCAGCACCCAGTGGACCCCAGGCAGCTCTAATGCCCTGTAAGCCAAAGACCGAACCGCAGTGCAATTGTTAGAATGACCCTATGCAATAGCATGGTCTTTCTTCTTTTTCTAAGAACACAAGTCTTGTACAGGTTATGCATACTGCCCTCACCATGGGAAGAAACGTGGATTGCACTTAATTTAGAGAAAGAAGAAGTGAAGGTTAGAGTTAGCTGAAAATGGACCAGCTACACCAATTCACTAGTGGACATGTGGCCTTGGCTACTATGTGTTGATTTGATTAATCCTAAAGAACTAAAATATAAAGACACCCCTCCCCTTGGACAAGTCTTCTTTACTCATTCAAGCTTCTGCTATCCCTGAGTCTAGCAATCTGGACAGCTGATGAGAGATGCCAACACTAATTTAGGGAATTAAAATACAACAGGCTAGGAACCGGGGGCTTGTGAAGAGGAAATTAGGAAGCAAAGAACAGTACCTTGGGAGGCTGAGGCAGAGTAGTGAGTTCTAAGCCAGTCTCAGAAACTTAGTAAGCCCTAAGCAATGTTGTGAAAACCTATCTCAAAATAAAAATAAAAATAAAAAAGAGCTGGGGATATGGCTCAGCAGTTAAGTGCCCCGGGGTTCAATCACTGGTAGGAAAAAAAGGCAAAAACTCATCAGGAAGGTAATACTGATTTTGTTATGGTTTGTATCCCCCCACCAGAGCCCATGTGTGAGACAATGCAAGAAGGTTTAGCGGAGAAATGATTGAGTTATGAGAGCCTTAGCCCAATCAGTGAATCAATCCCCTGATGGAATTAAATGAGTGGTAACTAAAGGTGGGTAGGATATGGCTGGAGGAGGTGGGTATTGGGAGTCTGCCTTTGAGGTAAATATTTTGTATCTGGCAAGTGGAGTCTCTCTCTCTCTCTCTCTCTCTCTCTCTGCTTCCTGATATTAGAGTCTCAGTCTCTCTCTCTCTCTCTCTCTTTCTCTCTCTCTCTCTCTTTCCTGATGATCATGTGAAATACTTCCCAGAGTCACACCCTTCTGCCATGATGTTCTGCCTCACCTCAAGTCCTGAGGAATTGAGCCAGCTGTCTATGGACTGACTCTAAAACCAGGAACCCCCAAAATAAACTTTTCCTCCTCTAAAATAGTTCTTGTCAGGTCTTTACGTCATAGTGGTGAAAATCGACTTGGGCTTTGAATAGTAAGTATAGTGATGGTGAGAAAGAAAGAAGGGGCAAGACATAGCAGAGAGAACATGAGCAAAAGTAGCATGAAGCAGCTGTCTAGGGAGGCTGAGTGTCCTGACTGCCTGGAGGCAGTGGGAGGGGCCGAGGATATAAAGGTGACCTGTGCAGCTGACAAAAGGCTGGGGTTCTAGACTAAGGAATTACAACTTCACTTTTTAGGTAATGGAAATCTGTGGAAGTATTAAGGAGGGATATAACTTGTGAAGGTCTGCCATTCCCAACAACTCAAGGCTGCAGGATGGAGGGTTGAGTGGAAAGGGGTGACATTAGAGGCTAAAGACACATTCAGAGACTGCAGAGGCAATCCACATGAGAAAAGATGGATGGAAGCTGCAGACAAGCGAAGGTGATTGAGACAAAATTATATAGAGAGTTGGCAGAACTGGGGAAAGAGAACAGGGAGTTCCCAAAACTGATGTTTCTAGCTTCAGTGACTAGGATTATAGTGAGGCTAGTAACCAAGATGTCGGAGTTCAGAAACTGGAAAAGAATTTAAATAGAAAGGCTAAGGTTGCCTTGGGATTTACTGACTTGATTCACAGGTGACCAGCAGCCAGGTGTCAAGGAAAGGGGCAGGGGCTTGAGGCCTTGACTGGGAATTATCTTCATATTTGTAATGCTCAAGCCATGGAATCAGAGAATAGCCAGAAAAAGAGTGGAGAGTGGATAAGAGAAAAGAGGATTAGAAAGATGTATTAGCTAAGTGTTGCTGAGTAACAGATTACCCTAAAACCTAGCAACTTGAAACAACAAACATTGACTGTCTCTCAGTTTCTGATGGTCAGGAGTATGAGAGGAGCAGCTTAGCTGGGCAGTCCAGGCTCAGGGTCTCTTTGCAGGGGCTGCAGCCAAGCTGCCAGCAGGGGCTGCCTCCATCTGAATGCTCCACAGGGGTTTGGGGCCTGGCATCAAGCTCACTCACTTGGCTGCTGTGGGCGGGAGGCCCCAATTCTCTTCTGTGCACCTTCTTTCTAGAGGCCCCATGACATAACAACTGGCTTCCTCTCGAGAGAAAAAGCCATAAGAATGAGAGTGACTGAAGTAGTTTGTCTTATGACCTAATGTCAGGATTGACATGCGGCCACTCTCTTACACGGAGCACCCCTGTATGGCATGCTCTGGGAGTGAGCACATAAGGGGGGTGTCAGGAGAGAGGATCATCAGGAGGATGCCAACCACAAACCACCATCTGGGAAACAGCAAAGAAAGAGACCTCCATAAGGGACACACAGAAAGAAGACACACCACGAGCGCTCACACACGTAGGCTAGTTACTAAAGAATAATGTTATGAGGGAGAGTTTCCAGTTGGAAGGAGTAGTTTCAGGTGCCAACAATTCCCAGGGATGGAACTGAATGAGCAGAAAATTAGGCTTCTGGACCTGGTGATGAGCTGCCGGACCTACGTGGTCAGATGCAGAGATGTAGAAACAAGTGGGAGCTACGTCACAGCAGTTGGAGAAGTGAATGGAAAATGGAGGCTACTTTCAAAAGTCTTGATGGTGAAGGAAAGAGAGGCCCAGTGTGGTTTGCAGGGGAAAGCGGTGCTGTGTATTGTGATTTGCTTTGATCTTGGTTGTAGATAACCATAGGGAAAAGGTAGAGGGAAAAGTTAGAAGATAGGAGACAGAGACTAATTGATGGCACAAAGGTCCCAGAGGACATTGGAAGTGATGGAAAGCACAGATGAGAGAATTAATCCCTCTTCCTCCAGCAGAAAGCAAGGACAGGTGGACTGCAATGCAGTGAGGACGTGAGAGGTTTGAAGGAAGCCAGTCTGAGGATCTCCATTTTATTCTGCTAGCATTAAGACAAGGGGTGAGGTGGCAGGGGGTAGGGGAAAGGTCTGAAGAGGTCAAAGGGTCATCTAAATCAGCTCCCCAGATGTCTCCAGAGACAGGCACTTGCTCTGAGTTATGCCCATGACCGACCTATTTTGCGGAAGCTTCCTTACCCACAATAATAACCAAAGATTAGTATATACCCACATTTCATCTTTTCATGACTTTTCAAGCTCCCCAGAGCCATCCCAGGCATCTGGAATTTTTGTGCCCTATCAATGGTGCACAATTTATGCCTACCCATATGTCTGAGATGTCTGCAAAGCATCCATTTATAGTAACAAACAGAAGCTCTAAGCAAGTCTGAGGGAACTGCAGCCTGACCACTGGGAGCATTTCTTCCCATGGACCACCTCTGGTGATGATGGGAGCCTTCACCAAATTCACTGCCACCTCCTCAAATCTAGGAGCAGGTAGGATATCTATTCCAGTTTCACATGCAGTCATTCTGAATCATCTGCACAGCTGGGAGAGTGCCCCCTCAGAAGCTTTATGCTGAAGTACCTGTAAACCCAAGTGAGCAACGGAGGGGCCCCAACAGGGGCGTAGCCAAACTCAGTGTCTCCTCATTTCTTTTCTGGGTGGTGTTGAGCTAGTATTCCTAGCATATGTGACTCTGCTTTCTCATCTTTAAAATTAGAGTAGTAATAAAAACAGTGTTGCATGTACTTGTAACATTTTCTACCAGAAATACAGTCATGTTGAACAAACACCAACTATTATAATAGATATCATTGCTAATTTTCACAAGTCGAAGGGACAGGATAGTTTATCACCAAGTGGCTTAGATGCCTAGGGTTTACTGCATCAACCCTTCTTCCTATTATTCTAACACAATGCTGGTTAGTTTATAATGGAATAAAGCAATATGCTAATTAAATCTCTGGAAGACTCCGTCAACCCAAAGAATAGCTACCCTT
This sequence comes from Glaucomys volans, assembly GCA_020662805.1. Classification (NCBI taxonomy): domain Eukaryota; kingdom Metazoa; phylum Chordata; class Mammalia; order Rodentia; family Sciuridae; genus Glaucomys; species Glaucomys volans. The sequence goes on along the minus strand of JAJEJO010053228.1, from coordinate 97,037 downwards.
TAACCTCCATGAGGTCAGGGGCCTGGTAGTACCCCTGATTTGGGGTTTTGTTTCCTAAAACCTAAACAATTCCTCTGGACTTGTTTTGTTGTGTTTTTGTTTTGTTCGTTTCCTAATAATATCAGCTCTCATTACCTGCCATCTGCTCTGGAAATGTGCTTTGGATACCATTCATCCGACCCAATAAGGAAAATTCTAGACACATTTTACAGATAAGGAAATTAGGACAGAAAGGGTAAGGAATGTCCCAGGCCACACTGCTGCCAGCTGCAGAGCTGATCTTTGTGCCCATCCCTGCCACCCACCTTCCCTACACTGCTGCTCTGTCCGATGCAGCACAAAGGGACCGTGGGCAGGTGGACAGAGAGAAACCACATGAGGTGTGTGTCTCTCCTTGGCATTCCAGAGGCCTGAAAAGCATGTCTTCAGAAGATTTTCTTGCAGCATTCATCTGTGGTCTTTCAGGAATTTTAAAAGTCTGGAATCACAGACTTCCTGGGTCTGTTCAGTGCTTGAAAACTGTCTGTGGGGGGTGCCTCTCCTGGCATTCATGTGGGATTCAAGGAGACCGTTACCTCCCTTACAGGCCCATCCTATCCCTGGGTGACAGACTGCTATAATGCATTTCCCTGTTTTCAGCTCCAGGCCTTCCCCCATAATATCCATCCAGTGGGTTCTGAAGGATGAAATTAAAATTGGAATTGTGCTTTCCTTGTGTAAGATCCACGTCAGCACCATTGGCCTACCTGAGTCCTGGCACACCCTACTTCAGTCACTGCTGTAATTTGAAACTGTTCTTCTGTCACTCAGAGTAATTTTCCTTTGCCCTCTGCAGGTTTCTGCCTCCCTTGCCACCTTCCAAGGCTTTTTGCCCTCCTCTGCCTCTCCCAAGCTTGCTAAAAGCAGAGCTCCCTGGGTTGGCAGATTTCTCCAAGGCACACCCATCCCTACTAAACATGCATCCCCCAGCACATTAGTGGTTGCAGGGTCAGGCCGAGATGTCTGGGGCTTTACTGCCTTCTCATCCAAGTTCTATTTTAGGATCTGGCCCCTGGTTACTGGCAATCTCTTCTCTGAACTGAGAGGTCTGAGGATCTTGTCTTCCCTGGCTTCTCCCTCCTCGGTGGGACTCCACAAATAGGCTTAATGGTTCATCATATGGGAGGCATAAGCTCTGCAGAGTAGACTTTGTGGTTTCTCCAAAAGCGGCTCCCTCTGGAGTTCCTCAACATTTCGCTTCTGCAATGGTTCTGCTCTCTTTTAACCATCAGCCCAACATCCCCATCTTCCAGTCCTCTTACACAGTTGACCCCAGTGAAGCAGGGCTTGAAGATCCCCCTAACCTCTAGGCTGATTAGTTTTTTTTTTTCTTTCTCTTTCTAATTTTTAATTGCCAGAGGCTTTAATTTTTATCATTTTGTAAAATGTACAGATAACATTGTGTGTATTCATCATGTACAACATCATGTTTGCAGTATGTGTATTTTTTTCATATTTTTATTTAATTTTTTGATTCATTGAACACAAATGGAGTACAGCAATTGTTTCTCTGGTTGTACACAAAGTAGAGTCACACCATCTGTGCATTCATACATGTACAGTTCTTTATCTCACCTGTCTGGAGCTCAGTGCACAGAGAAAAGTTTCCTTAAGATAAAGCTATGGAGAGAGAGATCTGTTCACACACAACCCACTCCGTCAGGCAAAACGGTTTCTACTGTAACCAGAAACCTACATCAACTGCTTGACAATAAGGAACAGGTAAGTTTAGCCGTTTCCAATATCAGCCTGGTGTTCCTTGTATTCTCATAGGCCAGACCCAGCAAACTGGTTATGCCCTTTGCCTGGACCCTCCTTATCACAAGATAGCTGTCCATCTGACCATGAGAATCCTGAGGAAGGGAATGCAGCCTGTTCTTGAGCCCCCTTGTAAGAAGTGAAGGATACTTTCTGTAATCTCATTAGCACAAGCCCCTTCTGAGTTATTCAACCAAAATTAGGTTAAATGCTCACTCCTAAAGCAGAGGGTGGGTAGGGAGTGGACTAAGGCCAGTAGGGAGTCCATGTCTTCTGAGCACGCAGTTGTCTGTTACGAAGCAAAATCAGCTGCTCTCAGTCAGACAGAATCAAGTGACTGCTGTGGGGAGGCCAGAGCCTCCCATCCTCTCAGACGAAAAGGGATCCCAAAGAAGGGTATGGAGCCATGGAGCTGCTCATGCCCAGTCAGTCCTTCGCGCTCCTCCGTTCAGTGCAATGTATACCCGAGAGACCCCGAAACCTGCGTTTGGGGTAGAGATACATGGTGTCAAGATGTGTCACTGCTGGGGAAGGTTGGAATTGGTAGTCCGCTAATGGACAGTCTGATAATAAACACAGCGTTTAGATCACTGAGCACAGAGGTTCTTAAACTCATTCAAGTGGGGAAATACAGAGTGAACAAATAAATAAGTATAATAAAGATAATCATTATGGAATGTCAAATTAATAAACAAAGTGCTTTTTTTTTCCAGTACTATGGATTAAACCCAGGACTCTGTACTTTCTAGGCAAGCACTCTACCACAAACTACATCCCAAGCCATTTGAATAGTTAAAAAAATATCTACATGAGAGTTTAAGATCCTCAACAAAGAAAGAAACTAGACTGCACCTGAGTTTTCCATCATTATGAGGAAAAAACTGGTTTGTTTGTTTTTTCTTATTTGTTTGATTGTTTCGTTATTTATTCCACATAAGCAAAAGGAGAATAGATTTCAGAAAAACTCCTAGCAGGAAAACTAAAACTCAATATTATTCAATCTATCACATGGATTAGTGAATGAAGAATCAGTGAAAGCCCACCATGATCCAATTTTAGAGGCAAACTCCTCCACACAGCTCTGGGGACACTCACGTACCCTGAGAACCACCAATTCAGCAGCACCATTCATTTATTTTCTGCCAAACTTACTCAGGCTCACAAATACCTTTGGGTTTCCCCAAGGTCACCCAGTTAATTATTGACATAGCAACTTCTCTGAGAGAGAAGCATTATGATTTCCCACATCCCATGTCACGGGGTGTATGTCAGGGATAAAGGAGGGTCCCTATGTGGTGCTAGCCTGAGCTAAGCATGACTGGTCAGAGTCCAAATCCACCAGACTAGAAAAGCTTTCTAATCCACCTATGCACAGAAGAAAGAAGCTGGGAACTCATTTCAAAAGTTGTTTCTACTGGTGATTTAAAGACACATCTCTCTCTCCCATAAATTCACAACACAACATGGATCTGCAGGTGCATCGTACCCTTCAGGCCCCCAGCAGGTACGAGGACTAGGTGTGACTTCCTCCACACTGCCTGGTAAGGAAGGACCTGGCTCTTCACTGCTCAGGAGCTCCCTCCTCCCAGCCAGAAACAGTTAATTGCCAGCTCCAGGCTGCCTCCAGCCCTGCCCTAATCGGCCTGATCTTAGGCGGCTGCGCTGTGCTGGGGCTGAAGCCTGCAGGCCAGGCTGGGGCTATGCAGAGCAGCACGAGCATTCTTCCAAGGTAATGATTAAGCCGAGCGCCTGTCGAGAGCACTGGCTGCTGGGCTGGGAAGGTGAGCCCTGTTCACACCTTGACCAGGCTACCGTGGCCAGGACTGGTTTACAAAGGCAGGGCTCCAGGGATCAGGGGTCCCCAGCCAGCAGCAGCAGCCTCCTGCCTGGGCACAGGCGTCCCCAAGCATCTGGGGCCGGAGCCTGCACTGCCTGCCCCACTGGGCCTTTGCCCAAGCCCTCAGCATCATGAAGCTCCAGGTGTTCTGGACTGGGCTGGAATACACCTGTCGGCTCCTGGGCATCACCACGGCTGCAGGTAAGATCCCACCTCCTGGCTGCCATCTCCCGCTCAGGATAGAAACAAACAAGGAGATGGCAGCCACCTCTGTCCTTCAGTTTCTTTTCTGGTACCCCTAGAAACACTGTTCTGTAGAGAAGAGGCAGGTGCCGTGGAGTGAGCCTTGGACTTGGTGCTGAATCCCGCCCTCTGTGCATCCTTGGGAACCCTCAGCATCCCCGTCCACACACTGCAACGAGGGAAGGGGTTTGCCCCACTTTCTCCAAGGGCTACGGGCAGAGGTGGAGCCTGAAAGTGAAAGTGCACAGGGCTGAGCAAATCAATACCTCATATGTAGTAATGAAAATGGTCGACTAAATTCATCTTACTCCACCACAGTCCTGTCTCATGGAGAGAGAATTTCCAGAAGCAACTCTGCTATGGGACAGGTTAGGCATGGAGAGAGCCAACTTCCTCAGGTCCACCCCAGCACCCATTAACAGAGCACACTATAGAAATCCAGTCCTACTCACTCTGAGCTCACTGCAGGAGCACACCATTTAGGGATGAGGAGTTCACCTAAGCTGATCTCTTTTCCTTCACCCAGCTGATCACAGGGCTGGGAGGACAGGTGGTTAGCACAAAACTGACTTCCCCAAAGTAGGCTCTGCTTCTGGCCCCATAACCCCTGAGAAATAGGATCCGTGTTGGGGAAGTGAGTAGGCAGTGTTCTGAGCCCTTAGCTGGGGGCCCCATGTCCCTTGGGAACAAAGGGAGATATACACCACCCATCAAAGTCCTTTCCTACCTCCGGAAAAAACTTACTCTGGGGTATTGCCAAACAGGAAGGCCCCCCAGATCAGAACTCCGACTCAAGCAGTGTTTGTCCAAGCCCTAGTCCAGCCAAGTGCTCAATATGTGACCTTGGAGGAAACACCTGGTCCCCAGGGACTGTACTTCCTGGCCTATGTGATGAACCTGCTGGCCAGATGTTTTGGCAGATCGAGGATGCAGGAACGGAGCACAGCCAAGTAAAGCTGAAGATGAAACCTCTTGACAGAAGACCCTATGACACACTCCAGAGTCAGTGGGGATCTGGGTCATTCCCAGGGCTCTGGACAATGGGCTTTTCTGTGAGTTAGAGCAAGAAGGGCTATAGGGGTCTGACTCTAGCCTTCCTAGTACACCATGGAGCAGCTGAGTTCAGACAGGAGACATGACCTGGCTCAAGGTCACACCTCAGGTTAGAAGTTAGCCAGCCTAGAGTTCTGGCCCCTAGACTTTCCCAATGGTTAGGACTCTGACCAGAGTCCTCCCTAAATCCCAGGGTAAGAGAATTAATCTGGGGAATTCCCATGCAGATAATTGCATGGAAGAATCAGCTTCCTTCCAAACAACCATATCACCTTCACATAAGTGAATGATAGCCAAGGCCCCCAAGAGCCCATCCTGGGGAGAGGAAGGTAACCCTACACAGGTATCCATGACTGGGGTTAGAGTTCTGGGCTATAGCTATTGATCTGAGTCCACTCTGTTCCCTCTAGATTTTAGTTGCAAATATGTAAATTATATCAGTTTGGGATACCAGGACTCCCAGTGACTGATGTCCCAGCCACATTCCACCCAAAACTGAGCTCTACCTCTTACCGGGAAGCTGTTTTAAGATGCATGCATCTAATCTTCTAATGGATTAGCTAAAGACAGTTTAAGAGGTTGACTGATTTATCTTAATCAAGGCAAGGGTTTCCAGCCTCCACACACTTGTGCACCCACACCACACACTGTTCTCCTTAACCACAACTTTTATCTTTGCTCAGAGGGCTACTGTTAATGCTGAGGATGGGCCTTCCACTTGGTTTTGATACAAGATGCAGGCTAAAAATAGGCCATGAGTTGCCTTCTAATGGCCAGGCTTTCAAAACATCTTGCTGGGGCTTTCTAGAGTGCTGGGAGAGAGTGCTAAGCTAGAGAGGGGCTTTGGTGCTCTTAGGAAAGTCTCAGGTTTCTTCCAGCATCACTGAACTCCTGGCCTGTTTCCAGTGTATAAGATTTGCAAATTCCTTATTCCTTTAAGCCTCTTTTTTTCTTGAAATCCTCTGTTGAAAAGTGCAGGCCTCATTATAGGGGCACTGCAGCGAAGGAGGAAATGAGACTTAAAGCAGAGACCAGCACTTTGCAGAACCAGAGGTGTGGGGGGACCTAAGGTGGACCCCATCCCCCCAGCATGTTGAGAGTGTGCCTCCTCCAGAAGCTAGGAAGTCATGTGACCAAAGGCTGCTAGGAAGCTCCTGGGAGGCTGCAGCCTCTACTCACCAGCCTTCACCCTGGAAACCTACAGATAGGATCCAGGATCCAGGGCTGTCAGAGTTGCTGAGGGCACCAGACCCCAGGTGCCTCCCTCAGTTGGCAAGGCCCCGGGGCTGTGGCCGCAGCAATCCCTGCAAAGGGGTTACTGACTGTGCTGTCTCCTTTCTACCCAGCACTTTTGGATGAAGCCTTTTCAGGATGTCCAGTAGCCCTAGGGTCCATTGCTGCTCTAGGTCCAGGCCCCATACCAAGAGTGGTTCCAGTGCAGATGAAGCATTGCCATTGCCAAACGGGTAAACAGGCCAGTAGACTGCACTTAGCTGACATGTTTTTAAAATTAGAAAATCCTGTCTCAGAACAGTGACATGGTTCCAAGAGACCCCCTCCCTGCTATTGTCTTACACGAGGCTCACTTCCATTGCTTCCCTGGACTGGGAAGACATTTGGGTGTGTACATGCCCATGTGCATGTGTACATGAATGACTTCTAAGGTCTCCGTTGCTAAGATTGGCACCAGGCGCTGCCCACAAAGCAGACACACTGAGAAACTGCACATCGACCTTGAGTGCTCCTTACTTCTCCGTGTAGATGCAGGACACCTGCCCATCCCTCAAAGTGGGCTTTCCCTGTGTTCGCAGGGCAAGGACATCCTGGGTGAGCAACTTGGGCCCCAGCAGAAGTTCTGTCCTGTGATTTGGCCCTTACTAAAGACTAAGTGTCAGGGAAAAAGACCTGGAAAATGGGTTTTAACTGGAAGGGGCATGGTGGTCCCGGGCACTCCTCCTTTATCAGATGAAGAAGGGTTTATTTTCCAGGATTGGTCTTCAGCACTGGCTAGGAAGCCAGGTTTGGCTTCCCCTTTATCCTCATGGATATCACCAATGACTCCCTCACCACTCCTCAGCCCTGCCCCACTGGCCAGTTGATAGTGAGAAGAGATCCCATGTCAACAAACTCTAGACCTGGAATGAATGGAAGGAAGACACTCACATTGCTGGATCCTCACCCTGAGGGAAAACCCTCTCCTCCCAGCTGTGTCCTTGTACACAGATAAGCATGGGCTTCCTCAAAAGAGGTCTGACCCAAAAATATCTTGGGGTAATGGATGGTACCTCCCACCTTTCTTCAGAGCAAAGGAACTTAAGCTAGAGGCTTCTTCCTACCCCCACTTGAAGGCTTTATTTCATTCTTACAGCCTCTTCTCTGGATAGTGGTCCTTGATAATTAGCTTTATTATCTGAGTCTTTATGGCAAGTCAAGCCTATGCTATATATTTAAAGGTAGTATCTCATTTTATCCTCCTAACTGGCCATTAAAGCATCATCATGCTCATCCTCAAAACCATTGTTCAGAGAGGGAAACAAGAGGTGGCAAGGTGAAGCACTTTACCCCAAATTTCATGACCAAGAAATAGGGAAGTAAGAGTGCAACTGATGAGGGTCTGCTCCTGAGACCCTGCTTTTAATTACTGTGTCCTTTGCCTAAACTAGAGTTAAAGGGCATATCGTTCCATATTTTGATGACTCAAATTTGCAGGATGCAAATACACAGAGGGAAATGGAGAGACCTATTCGGAGCTAGCCCACAGTGTATTCTCATGCCACAAGCCCCATTCAGTCCAGAACAGGCACAGGATCAGGTGGGTGGGGTTGAAGAGAGGCATGACTAAATCAAAGGATCACCAAACACTTTTAAACCTAAAGATCCTGATATTGGATCTGGCTACTCGTTTCCCATCTCAGAATAATCGCCCTGCAGTGATTTAACTGATGCCTCCATGACCATCTCCAGCCAAGTCCACTCCTTGACTGCATCTGGGGACAGACAGATCTGCACACATTTCCAGAAGGAACCATTCCAGTTGAAACTTCCATTTATGGGTCCCAAAGTATATTAGTGACAACATGCTTTAGAGACATTCTCTTGCTACTGCTCATAAATGCCTTTGAAGGTTTCAGTGATGAACTTAATCTTATTTTATAAATGGAGAAGTTGGGATTCAGAATGGTACCCAAATATTTCAAATATGATTTGGTGATTTGGCAGAGCTCCTTTGATCAGTGAACTGAGGTCAGGTATTGAACTCCAATCTGCCAGTCACATACCAGCTCCTCAGGGTGGAACACAGCAGAGCTAAGGAGGAAATGAGGTGGGATGGGAGCCCTACTTGTCATGAAAACGTGCGCTTTCTCACAAATCAAGTGCCTGGGATCAACCTGGGATCACTGAAGAGTTTTGTTTTGTTCCAAGTTTTTGACCCATTAACCTGCTTCTCTTCCTAATAGATGCAGCCACATCCCCCACAGCATGTGCTGCTTGTCACATACTATTTGAATGTGCAAATGACTTATTGATATAGATTAAGACCACAGAAGCATTTAAAACCCAGGTGTTCTCATTTCTTCAAGGGTACAGCAAAGACATAGTTTGACCTTTGCCCTGTTCAAAGCTTTCAGGAAAACATATTTCAGAAGCAACCTTCTCAAGCCCTGCATGCTAATTTCCACCCCTCTTCAATGCAGATCCCCATGACTACCTTCCTGCCTTTTTAGAGTCATGCACTTCAACGTGTCTGCAGGGCATTTATAACCCCTGCTGGACCACCTCATCTTTCCAGATCTTCCAAGTGACCGCTGTTTCTCTTTCCTGTTCTGATTGTCTTGATGAATAAATAGAATCTCTCTCCCATTTCTAAAGGCAATAGGACTTGGTTCAAATATTTTTCCCTTTACTTCTTTTTGCCTGTATCTTCCTTCTTAGATTCCTTCTATGTGCCTGGCACATAGATTCCCACTCGGTGCAGGTTAATTTCAGAGGAATTTCAGAGGATTGCAGAGCAAGAGCAATCACCAACTCTTGCAGGACGGAGAAAAGAGGATCAGAGGAAAGAGCAAAGTAGCACATGACCCAAGAGGCTACGAAGAAAGGAAGGGGCTAGACTGTGAAAGGCCTGAGCTTCCAGTGACATTTTTCCATCACATCTGGAGCTTGGGTTGCGAAGATCTGTTCATAGGAATTTTATTATTCCTACACCTTTGAAGCAAGCAATCCTAAAAGCAAAGGGCAGCTCTTCTATTTTTTATGAGCTGACAATTCTTTTAAGATTTTCCTTAGTTCTGTCCAGAATTTTCAAGGAGGCTTTGCATAAAAAGGGATGCAGTTGGAAACCAGTGCCTAATTCTGGGGAAAGATTGCTCAGAAAGCCTTCCATAGGACAGAAAAAGGCCAGATGAAGAAGCATGGCATGTGTGCTGTGGATAGATGATCATTGTTTTCTGGCACCAGGAAAGCTGTCATGGAAGATTGAGCAGACACATTGTCTTTGAACACTGAGAAAGAATAAGGAGCAAACATCCTAGGGATCCCTTACACCAACCCAGAAGAGATTTCTCCTGTGGTCCTTCCAAGGAGGATGCTCTTTTAATGGGAGACAATATCCTTAACAATACTAAGGAAATCTATGGATTCCCTCCAGGCAAAAAATGTCATTACCAAAAACTGATGTATGGGCCCAGATGGCCTCACAGAGTTCTACCACACTTAAAGAAGAAATAATATCGATTCTATGTAAACTCTTCAGAAATTTGAAATGGAGGCGGTACTTCTCATCTCATTTTATGAAATCAGCATTTACATAGATAATCTAGATAAAGATGTTATAAGAAAACTATAGATTAGATTAACATCCTTAATCAACAGATGCATACATTCTAAACACTAATAACAAACAAAATAAAAAACATAAAAAAGAATCATATATCCTAATTAAGTGGAGTTTATCACAGAAAGGCAAGGGTGATTTAATATTTGACAACTCAATTTATGTAAATGACCATAGGCTATAGACACTGAATGCTTATGTGTGCCTCAAATTCATAAGTTGAAATCCTAACACCCAAGATGATTGTATTCAAAGGTGAGGCCTTTAGGGTAACTAGGTCATGAAGGCAGAACCCTCACAAATGAGATTAGTGCCATTATAAGAGGTCTAAGAGAGTTCCCTAGGCCGGCACCATGTGAGGTTACAGTGCAAGAACTTAGAGGAAGAGGACCCTAAACAACAATATATCTGTCACACCTAATTAGCCTCCAAAATTATGAGAAATAAATTTCTGCTTTTATAAGCCATCTCATCTATGGTATTTTGTTATAGCAGACCAAATACACTAAGCCATCATATTAACAAACTAAAAAAAAAAAAAAGAGAGAGAGAAAAGAAAAGCTGTATTATCATCTAAATGGACTTAGAGAAAGCTTTTGAAAAGATCCAAAATTTTTTCACAATAAAATCTACCAGTAAAGTAGTAACAGAAAGAAATTTCCTCAATTTCACAGCATCTACAAAAAGAGGACAATTAAACAACCAGATGCTTTTCTTTCAAAATCTGGAATAAGACAAGGATATCCATTCTCACCACTGTAGTCAGCATTGTAGTGGACCTTCTAACCAGGGCAGTAATGCAGCAAAAAGAAACAAAATACATACAATTTGTCAAGGAAAAAGAAAAACTCTTTATTCACAGATTACAGATTACATGATCATCTGTTGAAAAACTGATGGAACCTACCCAAAAAGCTACTGCAACTAACGAAGGGTTTAGCAACATTGTAGGAAACAAGACTGATTTACAACAATCAGTTATATTTCCATACACTGGCAACAATGTAATTTATTAGAGAGAAATCTAACAAAAGGTATTTTCTTTAAAACCCTATGTACTAAACTACAGCCGGGCGTGGTGGTGCACGCCTGTAATCCAAGCGAATTGGGAGGCTGAGTCAGGAGGATCGAGAGTTCAAAGCCAGCCTCAGCAACTTAGCGAGGCCCTAAGCAACTCAATGAGACCCTATCTCTAAATAAAATATAAAATAGGGCTGGGGATGTGGCTCAGTGGCCGAATGTCCCTGAGCTCAATCCCTGGTTCCAATAAATAAATAAATAAATAAACAAACAAACAAACTACAAAGCATATTTCTGAGAGATAGTAAAGAAGACCTAAATAATGGAGAAACATATTTAGTCCAAGGATCAAAAGCTTAATATTGTTAATAAGTCAATTTTCCCTAAAAATTGCCCTACAGTTTCACTGCAATCCCAGGAAAAATTCCAGGAGATTTAAGATTGAGAAAATTGATAGTTCTTTCTAAAATTCATGTGGAAATTAAAAAGTCCTCATATAACCCAAACAATTTTGTAAACAAAGAGCAATTAGACGACTAACACTGCCTGATTTTAAGTCTTATATAAAGCTTCAGAAATCAGACAGTGCTGTCCTAAAGCAAAGAAAGACAAGGAGATCAACAGAACAAAACAGAGCCCAGAAATAGACTCAGGCATGTAGAAACAGCTGGGTTTTGACAAAAGCACAAAGGCAATTTAGTAAGAAAAGATAACTTCTTCAACAAATGACATTGGAACCATTAAATATTCATTTATTTTTGCATTTATTTATGAACTTCTATCTATACTTTGTCTCATTTACAAAAAAAAAAGGCTTGGATCTAAATGTGAAATTTAAAACTATAAAACTCCCAGACAATAGGATAAAACTTCAGTAATGGGTTAGGCAGAGATTTCATAGATAAAATACCAAAAGTTCAATCCCTAAAAGAACTGGCTAGCCATATGCCATCAAAATTCAACATTTCTCATTTCAAAATATGTTAGGAGAATGAAAAGGCAAGGCCACACGAAGAAGAGAAATATTGTCAAATGAGCATATGAAAGGACATACTCCAAATTAGTATTAGGGAAATGTAAATCAATTCCACAATGAGATGCTATTGCATACCTATCAGAATGACTAGAATTAAAAAGACTGACCATATCAAGTGTTGAAGCATTGGCTAGGAATTAAAACTTTCACTCTCATGGGGATGCAAAATGGTGCAATCACTTTGAAAATGGATTGACACTTTCTTAAAAAGTTAAAAATACATATGCCATATAATCTAGTCATTGCATTCTTAAGCATTTGTCCAAGAAAAAAGAATGTGTCCCTACAAAGTTTGCAAATGAATATTCATAGCAGTTCTATTTATAATAGTCAAAAACTAAAAGCATCACACGTGCCCATCAATAATAGGTGAGTTATAAACAAACTGAGGTAGATTCATACAATGGAATATTCCTCAAGAGTAGAAAGACATGAACTGTTGATAACATGCTACAGCAAGAACCATTCTGGAATTCATTGCACTGAATGGGAGTAGACAGTAAAGGGAAAAGAGTACATACTGTTTTATTCCATTTATATAAACTTCTGGAAAATGCAAATTAACCTCTAGTGACAGAAAGCAGATCAGTAGTTACTTAAGGATGGGTAGAAGGATGTGAAGGTAGGATTACAATGATATAGTATGAGGGAACTCTTGGGGAAACGGATATGCTCAATTGTTGTGATGGTTTTATGAGATATAGACATTTGACAATGATTATCAAATTGCACTTTCTATACAGTTTGTTGTAGGTCAAGTATACCCCAATAAAGGTTGTTATTTTTAATTAATTTTTTAATCTGATCTAATTAGTTATACATGACAGTAGAATGTATTTATGTGTTTTGATAAATCATACATAAATGAAGTATAATTTCTCATTTTTCTGATTGTATGTATTGTAGGATCATATCGGTCATGTAGTAATATCATATATCACTCTACTATCCTTCCTATTCCCATACATCTTCCCCTTCCTTCACTCCCTTCTACCTAAAGTAACTCTATTCTTCCCCCATGCCCTCCCATTCCCATTTGACCTTTGCTTTTTAGGATTGGCTTATTTCACTTGCATGATATTCTCCAACTCCATCCATTAACCAGCAAATGCCATAATTCCATTCTTCTTTAAAACTAAGTAATATTCCATCATATTTTTTGCATGTGTGTGTAACAGCTTTCAATGCTTTCTATTTTACTTTTTCTTGGTTCTTTTTAGATTTACATGACATTAGAATTTATTGTGATATAATCATATAAGAATGAAATATATTTTATTCTAATTAGGACCCCATTCTTGTGGATGTACATGATGTTGGGATTCATTATGGTGCATTTGTACATGTACATAGGAAAATTATTTCAACTTTTTCTGGGTTAAGAAAGCTGAAGTTGCTACCTTATTGTCTCAGTGAATTCATAGCAACTGGTTCCACTGTCTCCACATTCTAAGAAATGGAGCAAATCTATCTTTGCCCTTCCACAACCAGCCGTGGCTACCTCTTCTGAACCATCACCAATCATTGCCATCAGACCATGACAGATCCTTACCTGAGCTACCCTTGGAAATTCTGAAATCAGCAGGAGATATACCATACCTGAGCATAAGGAGAAATAATAAAAATGCATGTTGACTTAGAAAGCTGCTCTCAGAAATAGTATGAAATTCTCCTCGACTCCTAGGACATCCAGGGCCACAGTCACAACTTGTCATGAAAACTCAAAGATAATATAGCCTCTGGTGAGTTTGGGAAGCATCTCATATTGCCACCAAGGGCAGCACACTGAATGGAAGACTTGTCAAAACTCAACCCAGTGATGGAGTCAGAATAGACAAGCAAAGTCAATTGTGAGGTCAGTCCTGAGGCAACAGCAGCACCAGCCAAGGGCAATGCCCTTACAGGAAGCACCTCAGATAGGTCCCATCCCAGGCGCACACTGACCTGAGCACCTTTGGGTCCCTAGCAAGGTGACAGAGGGTGTTACGAAAGAGATGTTGAGATGAATGGGACTTTGAGCCACTTTTACTCCAATCAGGCCTTGAGAACATCCCTGAGACAAGAAAATCAATGAGTAACATCATTGTCTCAGGAATAGCTCTTCAGCCACAGTGAAAATGTGTTAATGGAAGAAAAGGATGAAAATAAACCTCCTCCTCCCCCTTGAGAAGACTGAAGGGAACAGCCTGCCCAACCCTGAGAACTTCTCAGATAAACATCCAGAACCAGGAACTAGCTTTCACCAGTGCACAGATAGTGATTTCAGATTCACTCATGCTGCTCCAGCCTTTCAATGTCACCTTGTCTTCTTCCTGGTCAGAGTCTTAATAGGTTCTTGGCAAAAGAGAGTCCACACTCATCTTATCCCCAGGGCACTGTGGTCTATTTCGTAACAGGTCTCCATTTGTGGAGTCCTGACTTTGTCTAGGCTCCTATGGGTATTTCCTATGTGTGCCCCTGTGCTTTCCCATACCTAAGACAAAGGAGGTTCTGTGAATGTAATCCCCTCAGAGTCTGACCACACAACTCCTGGCTACTGGAATGATCCACCCTAGCAGGGGAGATTCAGACTGCAGCACTGAAACTGAGGAGAGCTCTGCTTGACAGGTGCTTGCTGGATGCCTGGGGTGAGGATGGGTGGTCAGTCTCCACTGACCAACAGTTTAGACACCAGGTGGGACAGGGAAGCTTTAAAGGGATAGTAACCTGCCTGGTGGTGATCCAGACATTACAAAGACCCATTCACAGCTGGGCTTGGCAGGATTGCAGTGGTCCACCAATAGCAACATGAATCTTATCTTTCTGCATGCCCCCTTCTGTGCTCATAAAGACCCGTGAAAAAAGGTCCTTTTCCACCTGCCTGTTCTTACCCCAGTCCTTCCCTGGACCATGCTGGTGGTCTTGGTACCAGTAGAAATTGCTTCCAGATCACAGTTTCTCTCTGTCCTTTACTACCTGTAGGCCTCAGGCAAGGTGCTTTACACCAGGAGACTTGTTTGGATTTTTCCATAAATAACAAGGCTACCCATTTCCACCTTGGGAAATATGCAGATTAAACAAGATGCATATAGAGGGCCTACTTCAGTTTGTGATACATGGTGACACCTTGTTGGGAGGAAGCTGGAAATAGCCAGGGAGCTTTCAAATCCAGATACTTTCTGGTTCCCTGTGACCATCCCATACATCTGCTTTCCACTGCCCAGGAAAAGCCAACAAAGCAACATGCAATGACAGGGCATGCCTGCTCCTTTATTCCTAGAAAGATTCCTTGTCTGAGTCCTGGACAGAACACCCCACCCCTCTCCCAGGCCCCTGTGCCAGCCACCCAGCTCTGCAGCCAGATGTGAACAGGGACATTTAGGCCATACCATCAGGAACAAACTAGAACTTTGCTTAAAGCCAGGCCCAATAAAGGAGCTAATGGATACCAGTGTGCTGGAAAAGACAGCACCCAGGAACATCCAGAGCTGAGCTCTCTTTGCTACCTCCAAATATCACCAAAGTCTCTTACCACATCTGCCTGAGGTCAGGGAGCCTTCTGAAATATTAGACTAAATATGTCCCTCTGCTGCTGAAACACACCCAAGGGTCCCTCTCTGTCTACCTTGATAAGTCTGGTATTTAAGGACCCCATAATTTGGCCTCTGTCCACATGCACTGATCATTGCTCCCCTTCCGTGCTCCTATTCCAAATGGAACAACCTGTCTTAATGGGGGTTCCTTCCTAGAATGCTCCGTCTTTCCATTTGTCCACTTGTCCACTTCCTGCCTGCCTTCCTAGTCCAGGAAGTCCTCATAAAGTCTTTCCTGATATTCCCCAGGAATGGTCCCTCCCTCATCATCACCTGATGTTCTGACCCCAGAACATCAGGTGAGCCCCTTTTATAGCCTGGATTGTTCTCCTCCCTACACGTACTTCTCTCCACCCACATCACATTCCTCCTGCTGGACTGAGCACACTCCAGGGATGAGTCCAAGGCCTGATTTCAACCTACCATAGGACTTGACCCCCAATCAACCTCACAAGAAGTCACAGAAGACCAGATGGCAGCACTGTCTAGAACAGCTGCCAGGAAGACTCCAAAGAGTGTGGGCATAAACAACCTGAGGGTCAGGCCACACATGGATAGACAGTGCAGGGGACAGAGAGAAGGACTTCACATTGGTTAATATTGTCCCAACCTGGTATGTTCTGCCTCCAAGAACATGAACCCTGGAACAGGGAATATCTGCAGAAAACAGATGACCCCTTGGCCTGGGTGTCAAAGGGTCTTCAAGCCTCCCATGAGCTTCCCCGTGAGTCCTGTTAATTCTCATCTGAGCTGAGGAACCAGACTCCTGGCTTCCCTATGCTCTTCTCTTCCTGCTGCAACCACAAGGCGTCCTCTGTCCTGGGCATACAGAACCTGGCACACTATGGTTGGTAGAGAGTTTTGGGGAGAGTGACCCCTCTTCCCTGGGTATAAAATGGGCTAGTCAGACGTTGGAGAAGATGCCAAGGTCCAAGTCAGGGGGAGAAAGGTGCTCCTGTGCATTTGTCCCTTACATCAGGCACAAAGCTGAGTTTCAGACTTGCTATTTTCTCCAATTTGAGGAATAACTCTTTAGGTATAACTTATTCTATTCATTCCAAAAATAAGGAATCCCAAGTTGGGTGGGTTAGGTATTTACCAATATTACCCAGGTAACAACTCACAGAATGGGGATTCCAGCCCAGCTCTCCTTCTCTCTTGCAGTTGTTTTAATTTGTTGTTTTTGGAGATGAAAACCAGCACTGACTCTGTGGTGTTCCTTGAATGTCCTCTGTCCAACTGTCCTCTCTGTTGACCCTGTTTTAATCTAAAGTGGACAAAACAAAAAACATCCAAATAGCTCTCCATATGCCAAACAGGTGCAAATCAGAAAGGGCTAAGATCCCAAGACCCTTTCCTGCCATCTGCTGGTCATCTGCCACAAGCCCATGCAGGTCTGCCAAGACCACCTCTGTGAAAGGAGATCCTGCCTCCCTGAGAAGTGCACAATCATTATCACCAGCCCTGCGTGGAAGGCCTCTTCCTCAGGCTGGGATGGGAGGACCTCCTTTCTGGACAGGGCTGGTTCTTTGTACCAAAAATGAGCAAGTAGTTTCATCGAGCTCCTATGACACACTTGGCATCAGTTAGCTCTTCAAATCCTCATAGCCGTATGTACCAGAAGTGTGATGGGAAAACTGAGGCTCAGAGAGACTGAGCAACTCAGGTGCTAACTGACAAATGTGAAATTGAATCAGGATCTGACCTACCTGGGCATCCATGGCTGGTTTTGCCATGTGACTCAGTTCCCTTTAATGTAAAATGGGAATAATAATAGTGCTTTCACTTAGGACTGTTGCTAAGTGTGGAGAACAGGACGGGATACATAGTGAAAACTAAATAACTGGCCAATTGCCTGCACAGACACACACACACACACACACACACACACACACACACACACATGGCTGTATACAGTTACTTTTATGCATAGTCTCACACACATGTCCACACTCATACACAAACACATTCAAGTGCCCCCTGGCACACATATACACACTCTAAAACACACATTTACACTCAGAGACACAAACTCATTCACACACACTGGTAAACAGTAGTCACCAGGAAACGGCCCACCCCGAAACCAGAAGGGTCCAGTACGGTCTCTTTCTAGGGCATGTCCTCGAGTGAAATACACGAAGTCATTGAACCTTACTTTCTAGGACTCCTGGTACCACGGGGCTCCTACAAGGAACGGGATGTGCGTGTGACCCTGTGTAAGCTCTGAAGTGCTCTTCAGTTAGGGTGACACCATGGGGGCAGTGCAGCTCAACAGCCTCACACCCGCCTCACCTAGCACCATTCAGCCTGTCACCAGTGTTTGCCACCCCTCTGTGCATTCAGCACAGGGCACATGGGGACTCTCCATCCAGCACTTGGAAAATATAACCATATTCCCTGCCCTGCCTAGATCAAAGCACTCAGTTCCCTTCTCCCCGACAATTCTCCCAGAAGTGAGGGGCTGGGATGCTGGTGGCTTCAGTGAGGGGCTCCTCTCAGCTTTATAGGAGGCATCATCTCAGCAAGAGATAAAGGGCCCCCATCGTTTTGGGGCACCAAGAAGGAGGTTCACATAGCTATCTCTGCAGGGAAGAGGGAAGCACTAGGACCTGGGGGAGCAGGGCACAAACCTTAGAGACAAGAGCCACACAGCAGCCAAACACTGCAGCCCTGCCCTTTCTCTCCAGCTCTCTGAAGCCACACCGCATAGCGGGTGTCATCAGAATCCAGAGAGAGAAATGCGAAGTGCCTGGGAATATAATTAGGGGTAGAAATAGATCTGAGCAGTGGGCTGATATATGTCCACAGGGTGTTCCAGCACTGACTGGACAGGGCCAGAGTGGTGCTGGTTGAGGGAACCCTGCAAGCAAGGGAATCCCTGTGAGAAGAGGATCAGGAGCCAGCAAGTCTGGAAAGGCAAGTCCAAGACCAAATCCACCCTGGAGGAGTGGAAGGTGAGATGGTCAAGCACAAACACTAACTGCCAAGAGAAAGCAGGGAGAGAGCACAGGGTGAGTGACAGCTCCTGTCAGAATGAAACCCAGGGGGATAGTTAGCCCTGGGTCCAAAGTAATGAGCCAAGAAAGTGAGATACAGCTGCCAAATCAGCAAGTGAGAACGAGGTCATGCAAGTAGCAAGCACAGAGATCCAGGCAAGAGAGACCCATGGCCAAGCACCTCTCCCCAAGGTGGGGAGAGAACCCATGGCCAAGCACGAAAGCCAGACACAGAACACATATTGGCCTGGACCACCAGGATTGTGAGGGTCCTTGAAACCACAACATGTGGAAGAGGACAGCTTTGGATCAGACAGGCTGGTGACCAGTTTGTGCAAACGGTCTCTAGGAGTACTATGTAGTGGCTCCATGACCAAGAATGGGCAGAGGAGGACAGCATCTGTGTCTGGGGAGGCTCAATGATATGACCTCTGGGCTCTGCTTGAGGTTCCCAGGGACCAATCCAGGAGGTGTTCTGCTCTCCTCTACCTTCTAGTCACAGCTGCCAATGTCATTGCAGAAGAAATTACGCTCAGTCCCAGGAAGAAGCCCTCACTCCCTAGTCAAGGCACCCTCAACAGGACAAGACCATGGTGTGGAGAACCCAGGCCCAGTCTCCCCTCTCTTCTTGCTCCCTTAGTGTTGATCGGCGTGGGCACCGAGACCTTGTTCCAGGGCCAGTACAAAAGCCTGGCTTTCTATCTGCTGTGAGTATGTGTACATGTGCCCTCCTTGCCAGCATGTTATGATCCAGCTCATTCATTTCTCTTCAGAACAATTCAGAGCAATCCCCTTTCCTATGTTAATTCCATCCTGTCTCCAAGATGGAAAGAGTTGATGGTACTTCTAGGATAGCTCTTGGTTTGGGAAGACCATCCCATAAATCAACCAATTATCCTTTCATATACCCATTCATATACCTACCCACTCACCCACACATCTGTCTGCCCACCCACCCACCCCCCCACCTTCCTCATCCACCCCCTTACCCATGTATCTACCTACCCACCCATACCCATTCACTCACTCACTAACCCATCCACCCTCTCACCCATACACCTATCCCCCATATACCCACCTATTCACCCACCATCCCATCCACCCACCCATGCATCCATCCACCCATCCATTCATTTATCCACCTATCTACCCACCCCCTTATCTTCCCCAAACCCAATTCATCCATGCATTCCTTAAAATATTTCTTTATTCAGCAAATATTAATGAGCTCTTATTTAGGAAGAAGGGAATCAGGCCAAGGAAATATATATATTTGAGTTCCCCTACATACCAAGCATAGTTAAATGTCTAAATTATGTCATTTAGTTCTCATGGCACTGTAGAAGTGCATACTGGCCTAGTTGTACAGATAAGAAAATTCAGAGTGAATAAACAATCAGTCTACATCACCAAGCTCATGAGCAGTAAGCCCATATCTGACCCTGGGCTCCTTAGTTCCCCAGACAACATCCTTTCTTCTTCACCAGCTACTCCTGCAATCCCCCAGGGATGGGAAGGAGATGATTGTGCAAAGGTGTCCCAAGGGGTGACAAAAGTCATGGGTCCATGCAGACTCTGATCCAAGACCCCATATCCCATCCTGAGGGTCTACTGGCAGTTTCCTTCTGGCAGTAGAGAAAGCCTGCATTTTCTAGTACCCAGGTGCTGATGGGGCTCCTGAGCTGAGAAACAATGAGTAAGAGCTGACCAGCCTGCCTCAGTCTCAGGCTGTGTCCTCCACTCCTCCCCTTCTACCCCTGCCCTCAGATTTTACCCAGGAGGCTGCCCTGTGTCCTGAGCCCTTCACACATACCCTCCACCTCAGGGTATGCTCTCTGATGTGCTTGGTGGTTTATATCCATCCTCTCCCAGCTGCAGTTCACACTCTAAGTTCATCTCCACACTGCCATCTGGAGACACAGATCTTTCGGATGACCCCAATAGTTCCTTCCAAAACTGCCTCTCCTATTCACCCTCTTATGCCATCTTCTACCTCTACTTATTTCTCACCAGTCACCACAGGGGTTTCTGGCTATTTCTCAAACTCCTCTTCATGGCCTGACCTCCAAGCTGATGCTCATCTCGTAAGCACCTGAGTGCCTTCCACCTATTTTGGGATTCTCCGAGCTGATTCCTTCCTAGCATTCTGTCCTGGGCACATTGCCCCACCCAAGCCTGAAGCCCCCACTGGCTGGAAGTGACTTTTCTTTTCTCCAAATATCCTCTACAATTCACTGTTCCCAGCTTCTGCACTGTCTCCATAGAACCCAGAAGCAGGGCTGGGCCTTCCTCTTCTCCAAAGGCTGCCTAGCTTACCCATCAGGACCTTGGCAGGTAATGCAGACTGCCTTCTTCCCTGTACCTTGCCTCCTCCTGATTGCTCTGTCTCTTCCTTAGGGGACCCGATGCCATCTGGTTACTCATCAGTTTAGTTCAGCCTCAAGTCCTCCCATTCCGCACCTTAACCTATTTTGTGTTCTCCAGCCATGTGCTGCTTTCTAAACCCTGAATATCAGCACCCACTGTCTCTCCACCCATCCCTCTCTCACACTCACTAGCATCAGACAGAAAGTTCAAAGGAGTCACTTTATTCCCTGTGTCTCCATTTTGCTCCCTGACCTAAGATGTAGAACAAGGCACTGCTGATGGTTATGCAAAGCACATGCCTTGGCATGTTTCTTGGACTTAAAGACTCTAGAGTCCAAGTGCTGGATTCATATCTAACCTCTGCTGTGATCAGCTGTGTGACCATAGGCAAGGAGCTTAACTTTTCTGTGCATTAATTTTCTCAACTGTAAAATGAGGGTAATTATAGAGCTGATGATTATAAAAGTATCACAAGAATCAAAAAAGTTAGTGTTTGTAAAACTTTCAGAATTGTGTTTGGCACACAGCAATCATTATATAAATGTTATTATCATTTTTAAACTAAAGGGTAGGAATTAGGCGGACATGGAAAGACATAAAGAGAACAGGAGAAAGTAGATATTAGGTACTTAATAGTCATAAAGAGGGAAAAATCATTCTTATAACAATTTGATCATTGAGGCAATGTAATTACCTTCAGTTCTTGAGAAACCTGAGTTGCAGAAAAGTCAGACCTCTTACCTGTGGTCATACGGTTGATCAATTAGAAGAGCAACATCCATGGCCCTAAGAAGACTTGACCCTGAACTGTCTTCCTCTGTACCATAGCATCCACTTTCACTCATTCACTATACC
This sequence comes from Glaucomys volans, assembly GCA_020662805.1. Classification (NCBI taxonomy): domain Eukaryota; kingdom Metazoa; phylum Chordata; class Mammalia; order Rodentia; family Sciuridae; genus Glaucomys; species Glaucomys volans. The sequence goes on along the minus strand of JAJEJO010053228.1, from coordinate 75,424 downwards.
AAGGCACATTCATGGGACATTGACAAATAAACCCTGCCCAGGGAGGACCCAGGCTGTACAAAGAAACTAGGAAACTCCCTTCAGTTGTTCACAGATGGTGGCTCTGGTCATATGTTACAATATGGAGAAGGAAGAAATCACCAAACAGAAAAGATTGGGAAGGCAGAGGCCTTACAAGAAAGAACAACTTATGCAAAGGGCCTTATGGCACTTAACAGCTTCCTGTGTAGTAGGGGAATAAAGATACATAACGCGGTGGGGGGCTAGGAATCCATGATTTTAAAGATGCCCCAGGAGGTTCTGATTGGAGGACCCCTAGAGCATGGGCATTCTGAATCAGAAAGAATCAGCAGGTTTGGGTACCAGAAGAAGCCCTGGGAAGCCTGGCAGTGACAATGGAGGAATAGGAGACAGGGACCAGGGGGTCATGAAGACTGGAGAGCAGAGCCTGGACCTTCTCACACATATGCTCTGGAGTTTGAATGTAGTTGTGGGGAATTCAGAGAGAATGGAGCAATTCTAAAGGCATTTAAGAAACACAGTTTTTCCTGGTGATGGGAAGATGGGAAGAGAGAGAAGGAAGAGAGTCTTGCAAGGGTCCAACCGGGCAGTGGGTATCAGTCCTGGTGACTGGCAAGTAGAAGGATACACCTGCCAGTGTACACTCAAGGTACCAGGGTTCAGGCCATCTCACCTGTTGGCCATGGCTCCCTCCTTATTCATCTCTGCACCCCAGCCTCACCCTCTCCAGCACAGGTCCTGGCATTGAGAGAGCACCTGGAGGATGTTGTCTGGATGACAATAGGTCAAAATATCCTGGTCAGTTTATTGCTGGAGATGCCGGGGAGGTGAAGGTACTGTGAGCAGACAGCCTCAGGAAATCTCAGGGACAACCAGAGTTGCTGGCCTCCCTCACCTGTCTCCACCCATAGGTTTATAGGAGCTGCTGTCTCCGTGTGTGAAGGGGCCTACTTTGTGGCTCAGCTGCTGGCCATCTGTTTCAAGTAAGTAGCCTTCAGAAGTGGCCCCTCAAATACCACCAATCCCTAAACCCAGATGCCTCCACTCATGGGGCCATAACTGGGGAATGTCCTAAAGCCACCATGAATGGGTTCCCCTTCCCTTGGAAATGGGCTCAGGTCAGGGGGCTCAGTCGCCTTCTTTACCCTGTTCCCAGACAAGGGGACCAACTGATGCATTCATTCGGAGCCTGCAACATGCAGACTGCCCCTGGAAATCAGCCTTATGTTCCCTGAGGAACAGTCAATTGCTGGACCCTGGTGCCCTCACCCTCGGGGTGAGGACCCTGAGGAAGGATCAGTTTGCAGTGAGTAGGGCTGGGTATGAGAACTGGTTGAGAACTAGCTGTGCCTCTTGCCAGTACCCAGGGACAAGTCAGGGGCCATGAGCCTCTGGCCCACTGCTTTACAGCTGATGCTCAGCATGTGGATGCTATCATCAGTGTGGCCTTGGCTCGGAGTCCCAGACCACAGCTTTCAACGCCTTAGAGGATCCAGTCCCCAGGTGGTCAGTGAGAGTCAGACCTGAAATCCAGCTGCCCCAGCACCTTGCAAGGCTTTCTCCCAGGCTCGCCAGGCCTACGACAGTAGCCTGTCCCCTTGTCACTAAATTCCACTGCCAATGAATCCTTGAAACCTTACAGGAGCTGTGGACAGAGGCAGAAAGAACCTTGGATATGAAGGAGCATTTTAATCCTGGGACTCCCCAGTCTGCACGTTTGCACTGTGACCAGCAGGGGGCACTAGTGAGCCACAGTAGCCAAGGCTGCTGGACCTGAAAGGGCTATGTTCAGGGGTGTCTAGCCACACTGTTCCCCCAAAGTCAGCCTGAGCAGGATGCAGCTGTGCAGCCTCTGCTCTAGGACAGTTCAGAACATGAAGGGGATGGGTCTAAAGGCAGGCACTTTCCTCCTTTGAAACCTGGAGACAGACCCCCTGGAGAAACCTGCTCAGCGTCAGGCCTCTGCCTGTGTGCTGGTTAGGAAGGAAAACCCTTCAAGACCAATTCAGTTACGTGCCTAGGTGAGCAGACTATAGCTAGATTCCAGCCTGCTCATCCCTGTTGCCAAGCCCTTTGGGCAGTGCACACTGTGCGCCATGATCTCCCATGCTGCATGCATTCTCTGCTCTACATCAGACTTCCCCATGGGCCCTAAGCCTCCCATTAACCTTTCTTCCCCTATGGCCAGAAAGGTACGGCTGGACAATCTTTGAGAAAAACTGGGCCTTCTGGATGAGGATCTCAAATGACCCCCTTAACTGTGGGACCCACAGTGAGGACCCCTGGAGCTTTCAGGATTCCAACCCCCAAAGGCTGTTCAGCCAGGGGCCACTACAGAGATCATGTCCATGGCATGGCCCACCTCAGCCTCCAATGGCCTCCTAGCACTAGCTCTTCCTGAGTGTTCCTTGTAACTCTGATCTTCCCCCAGGTGCCAGCCAGGGTCGCTGGCCCACAGAGCAAAGGAGAAGACCCACTGGCTGGGCTGCTTCCAGAAGTTCCTGGCCTACATGCTGCTTTCAGTGGCCTGCTTCCTTCACCCTGTCCTGGTCTGGCATGTAACCATCCCAGGTAGGAGCGGCAGAAGGTAGAGGAGGTATGCAGCCCCCACCTCAGTTGGGTTCTAGGAAGGGGGTGCTTAGTCACCCTGTCTCAGAGCCCTCATTGGCCCCACTGCCCTCTCTGCCCTAGGGCAAGGAGCTGTTGGGTATCACCTGGGTTGATCAAATGGCAGGAGCATCCTACACAGCCATCCAGAGGTCACATCCTCAAGGGAACCTCACCTTTCCTCATATTGACTACATGTGGTCCAAACTTTCCAAAGAATATGAAATGATCAGTTCTGACTGACTCTTCCAAATCTCCCCAGTGCCTTCCCATTCAGGTCTAAATTCCTCAGCTTGGTTTGGAAGGCTCCCTATAATGGAACCCCAAATGAACTTCGCAGCCTCATCTCCTACTTTTCCACTGCACCCTGCTGGCCAGCCCAGCAGAATCCAGAACTCAGTGCTATCACCTCTTCAGTTTTGTCCATGACCATCTCTGCTAGGATTCTCCTCTTCCCTCCTTCCTATCCATAAATACTAAGCCTCTGATAGGAACCCCCCTGACATACTTGGAAGCAGACCCTCCAGGGACATGAAGTTGAAGAGAAGAGCCCCTCATTCTTCCTGTCATTTTGTTGGCGTATGTGCCACAGTCTCTCCAGAATTCTGGAGAAGGATCCAGCACTGTCAAGACCAGAACAAGCCCAATCTCCTGCTTCTTAGAGAGTGAAATATACAGGAGGCTCTGGCTCCAGCAGGCATTGACAGCCACCTCCCTCCCACGCTCCACCCTCTGGACAGGGCTGGACTCTTGGCAGGAAACCCAGAGCAAAGCATTATCTCAGCTTGGTCCCAAGGAGCCCCTACCCTGGGAGCAGTGTCCTCTGTAGCCACAAATGGGATGAACGCGAGGCTGTCCCCACCCAAATAGATTTGTACTTTACTCTGAGTTTAATGTGTGAGGGTTGGGAGGCTGATGTAAAGGGGGATCTGGGAAAAATAGGAAGTCCAATTCAGTGGTGGAGGCCCAATATGCAAAATAGAGTCCAGGCCCATCAAAGGCATTGCATGTCTAGTGCCAATAAGCCAGACTGAGAGGGAAGCTCAGTGTAGTGATGGGAGCCAGGCAGGCAGCAGCAGAGCCCACTGTCCACAAGAATCAGTCCTAGGCACTGAGATCTGGAGTGGGTCCTCAAGAGCCAGATCCAGCCCTTCCTTTGTGTCCATATGGGGACCTAGTTTCCTGAAGAACAGAGTGAGGTCCACTGCATGGCACTGGCCCTACTTTCTACCCTTGGCTGGGGTCAGGCCTGACCCCTGAGTCTGATGCGGGGTGGGTATAGCTGGAACCACAGGGACCTGAGTGTGTCTGTACCATGCTACTGTGGTCCTGCAGAAGGATGGACTTGAGCAACCTTTTTTTTTTTTCCTCCATGACACATCCATCATCCTGACCTCCCAGATCTCTTCCAGGCTCCATGCTTATCATCACTGGCCTGGCCTACTTTCTTCTAAGCAAGCGGAAGAAGACCAAAGCTTCCCCAGAGGTTCTGGCCTCCCCAGAGCAGTACACAGACCCCTCTAGCAGTGCTGTGAGCACCACTGGCTCCGGGGACACTGAACAAACCTATACCTTCCATGGGGCCCTGAAGGAGAAGCCCGGATCTCTCTTCATCCACATGAAAAGTATCCTGAAGGGGACCAAGAAACCCAGTGCCCTGCAGCCCCCAGGCACCCTCATGGAGTTGACAGTGGAATCAGCTGACTCCCTGACCAAGAAGAAGCAAGTGCACTTTGAGGACAACGTGGTCAAAATCATCCCATCACTCTCTGAAGGTGTGGATGATGGGGACAGTGAGCCAGAGGAGACCACCTCTGACACAACCCCCATCATCCCTGTCCCCCAAGCTCCACTCCTTCTGTCTTCACTCATGGCAACTGACCTGTTCTGAGCAGCTCAGTGAGGTGTCTACATAGACTGATGACCCTGCCTTGGAGCGTCCTCATACCCGCAGACTGCCCAGGGAATTCAGGGTCTTTGTAGGTCAGCTCCTCAAGGGATAATCAGATATCCCCATGATGACTGGGTCTCTGGGGCCATCAGGTGGTGTGACAGTCCAGCAGTCCTGGAGAGAACTCCAGGAAGGTACAGATGAGGCTCATGCCATTTAGAACCAGTTTAGGATCCTTGTTCCTGGTCAGGGTTAAGAAATCCTTGTGCTTTGCCCAAAGGAACCATCATTCTGACTCTCCACAAGGTCACAGGTACCACTGCCTCAGACCCAAAGGTCAGAGGATGTATGCCTTGGTGAAAAGCTGCAGGGCTTCCTTACTCCTGACATGGAGTCTAGCATTGAGCAAGGACCCTATGGTCCATTTGACCTCTGATGTGACATCCCATCTCTGAAGTTTCAGGGATGCAGTGGCAACTTGAACATCTCAAAGGCAGGTGTTAAATGTGGCCATGAGCCCTTTCCAAGATTGTTCAAGATGGGGAGTGGAGGCTGCAAACCTTCAGGGTAAGAGCAGCTGGGCAGTAAGTCACATTCCAGCCATGCTCTGGGGCTGGCGCCAAGCATTAGAAGTTATAGAACCACTCAGGAAAACAATGCCACTCTGTGCTCACGGCCAGGAAAGAAACACTGATGCCAGAAGCATTGCTGAGGGCTCCCTGCATCCCCACCATAGGGTTCTTTCAAGATTCCACGTAGATGATGCAAACTAAAAGATGCTGAGAGTCAGAGTCTATGACGACATTCACCAGTGACTGCCAGGCACAGCACAGAGTGCTTGCTGTCCCCCAGGACCCCAGAGACAGTGCCCTGGAGAATCACATGGCACAGAGAACTGGCTTTGCCTTACTTAGCCTCCTGGTAGTGGAAAGCATGATAAATACATTTTTGTTCAAAATGGGAGAGAGGGAGGCAAGGAAAGGGTAAATTGGAAGATAGTAAGCTAGCAGGCAAGTTCTCTGCAAAGGGGATAGGGAGGAAATGGTTAACTCAGAAAGAATAAATATATTTGAATAAGACATTTCCTAGTAAAAGAATTTGCAATATAGTTTTTATTTCTAAAATGTGTCCTTTGATCCATGACAGTGTTTCCAGGAAGAGCAGATGTGTTATTTCTCATAGACAATACCAATGCATCAGCAATCTGATTAAGGAAGAGTCCTGTGGCTTCCCAGTCCGTGTGAGAGTGCTCCTTGAGAATGAGTCTTAGATCCCATGCTTGTCACTGTTGCAGCATTTTCAACATCCCTTACAAGTTATTCAGTGGAGATAATAGCATCTGTCTGGGGCTTAATGCAACAGGTATTCCAACTAAACAGAACTCTTTCTGCAGTCATGCAATTCTTTTTTCAAACTGAATAACAAATGGCTAACAAACACATTCCCAGAAGCCTTGATGGTAGGAGCATTTGAGTGGTTTCCTTAGTTGCCATGAGAAGGGAAGTCAGGATCTGACAGTTCATAGAGGACAGGGGATGATGCGGAATGTGGATGTAGATAGGTGGGGATCATGTCCCATTCTTGATGGGATGGGGTCCTGGGTAGTGTCATGTGCACAGAAGGAGCCTCAGTGCAGAGGAGCCAGTGGTCTTCCTGTCTTGGGTAGATGTGATGTGAAGGCCATGACCATAGATGCTCCACAGCATAGGCATGCCAGGCCTTGCACATCAGAGCAGATCCCTGCTCAGAGTCTGAACCAGTAGAGTCAAATGGCCAGGTCGCAAGAAGCACACCCAAAAATGAGCTGTTGGATCCCATGTAGTAAATATTTCTATAAACCCAATCGCTAAAGCATTGCTGTGGATGTGTTAGAGGTGGGGCGTTCTAGGTGATGATGGATGTGTGATTTAGAAACATCTAGGCTTCATGGTAGCAGTCATCAGTTAAGGGGGAGTCTTCTGTGTGTGCAGAATTAGAGTGGTGATGATCTTTGCTAAGATAGAAAAGTAAAGCTTTAAAACACTCTCATTGCTGCAAAAAATTGGGATGAGAAGATATGATTAATCTCATCTCATTAGGTAACCTGGAACCTTTACCCCTTCCAGTAGACCAGGCAAGAAAGTGACACCTTCCTCAGAAGCAGATATGTGCCATATGTCTCCATTAGATCCTCAACCTGTGTTTAGTCAGCTTTATTGCTTCTGTGATTAAATCCACCTGACAAGAACAATTTTAGAGAAGAAAAAGTTTATTTGGTGCTCACAATTTCAGAGGTCTCAGTCCATTGATGGGACTCTGTTGCTCTGGATCCAAGGTGAGGAAGAACATTATTATGGAAGAGTATTGGGGAGGAAAACAGCTCAGGACACAGTCACCAGGAAGAAGAGAGAGCTCCTCTCACCAGGGACAAACTATAGTCCAAAGGCATGCCCCAGTAACTACCTCCTTCAGCCATACCCTACCTGCCTACAGTTACCTCTCAGTGAATTAATTCAAGTGGATTAATGTACTGATTGGTTAGAGTTCTGTTAATCAAATCATTTCACCTCTAAACTTTCTTGCATTGTCTCGCACATGAGCTTTTGGAGGACACCACAGACCCAAACCATAAAAACCTCGAATACCTTCTGCTCATATCTGTATCCCCTCTTATCCCTACAAAGCAAATATAGTAAGGAGCCTCATCCCTACTGAGAATCAGAGTAAGTAGACTGACCCTATTGTGTCCTGCCTCCCTCTCTCAGAAGAAAAGAGAGCTGACACTTTGTCCATGTAAAACAGTAACTGGAATTAGAAAGAGAACTAGGCTGGGGATCATTCAGTTCTCCACTAACATGCCGATTGCCCTTGACCAAGACCCTTAACAACTTTGCTAATGTTCCACTATTAAGTGTGAATAATGGCATTGGCTCAATAAGATATGGGGAGGTGTTTTTCAGGCTACAAATCACAAGTCATGGTAAGGTCTTCTGTGTTCATTGCTGTTGGGGCATAACAATCAGAAAGCATGGAGGAATCAGCACCCCAATTTTATCTGGGGCAAGTCCAAGGCAGGCCCAACAATTTCTTCCTCAGCCTTAGATTCCAGGGCTTAAGTCTGGGAAGGGTATAACTGCCAACCCCTGTTGAGACAGAGAGCTCCATGGATCCCATAATCATGAGAAGCTACACATTGATGTCCTTTCTTTCTCCCATCAACCCTAAAGTTTTTGTTTTCTGGGTTTTGTTTGTTTGTTTGGTTGATTGGTTGGTTAGTTGGCTGGCTAGTTTTGGTTTTCTTAAATATCTTTATTAAGACAAAATTCACATACTAGAAAATTCACCAATTAAAAGTGTGCAGTAAAATGGTGTTTAATATATTTATAATCTAAGTTTACCATAATTACCATAATCTAAATTCACATTTTCATCGCCCTTGAAAAGATACCCAATCCAGTCCCCACTTCCCAGCCCCTGCTCTGGGATACCACTCCTCTACTTTTTGTCTTTTTAAATTTGCCTATTCTAGGCATTTCATATAAATGAAATTATGAAGCACCGTGTAATAGCGTTCTTTTCTTTAACAACTTCTATCATTTTTTTTATATTCTCTATTTAATGAGACATCATCATACTTTCCTTTAATTCTTTACCCATGGTTTCTTTTAGTTCTCTGAACATAATTTGAATTGCTTCGACATCTCTGTCAGTTATTGTCCAACATCTAGGTCCCCTGAAGAATGTGTCTCTTGCCTGCTTTTTTCCCCCGTGTAACCCACCTTCATGTTTCTATGCAAATATCAACAATTTTTGGACATTTTTGGACATTTTGGATAATATAGGTGACAACTTTGGATCCTGCTCTCCTTCTCTGCCTGGTTCCTTGTCGTCTGTACGTTCCTGTGTTTCTTTACTGATGGGCTGCATGGAGTCTGTGAACTCAATCCCTTTCCACAGTATTCAGCTTCTGATGTTCCTGTCCACATTTTTTTCTTGCTTTTAATCTTTTAACATGGTTTCCTATTAATTTCTGTTTCAGTAATCTTTTTCACTGCTATGACCAAAAGATCTGGCAAGAACAATTAGAGGAGAAAAAGTTTATTTGAGGGCTCGCAGTTTTAGAGGTCTCACTTCATGGAGAGCTGACTCCATTCTTTGGGTCCCAGGGTGAGGCAGAACACGATGGTGGAAGAGTGTGGTAGAGGAAAGTGGCTCAAGACATGGCCAACAAGAAGCAGAGAAAGACAAAGAGAGAAAGCTCCCCTCACCACTGACAAAATATAAACCCCAAGGGCATGCCCCCAGAGACCCACCTCCTCCAGCCACACCAAACCTGCCTACAATTATCACCCAGTTAATCCCTATCAGGGATTAGTTGATAACTGATTAGTGTAAGACCCATAACCCTATCATTTCACCCCTAAACTTTTTTGCATTGTCTCACAAGATTTGGGGCCAGGGATGGGGGGGTGGGGCATCACGAATCTAAACCATAACAGTTTCCCCCGAATCTGCATAAACCATTTATTAGTAAATGGTTGTGATTTATCCCTCTGGACCAATTAGATACTTACACTTTACCATTGCGATGTGCAAGGCAGGGGGTCTTACAGTCTTCTGTTACATATCAAAGAGTTTGCATTTGTCCCTATAGTTAGCCAGGGACAAGAAGCTGTGACATCCTTTTTCTGATACTCCTGATGAGAACCATTCTTGAACATATACTACTGTATGCCAGTATGATTTTGCTTTTAAGTGTTTTTTCAGGACTTGCCCCTGGACCAATATATAGTTGGAGGATGTGCTTAAATCCTTTGTGCCCATGAGCCATTTATCTTTGTTGATGAATCCTTGTGCAGATGAGGAATGTATTCACATCTGCCCCACAGCCTAACCTGATTGCCCCAAAATGCATCTTGTATAAAGCCTTCCAAAGTCCTGGAGTTGACTGATCCCCAAAGGGCTCTTCTTGGCTGTCTCTTTCCCAGTTCCCTATTAAATGTATGGCTATTAAATGTCCTGCTCTTTTGCTTATTGCTACCAGAACCATGACTTACAAGCACCCTTTTAATTATTCTCCACCAAGATCTCCATTGTCTTCAAGAGCTCCCTGATGCATGAAATTCTCTACATCATGTTGTAAACAAAGTCATTTCCCTCAGACAGAGTTCCAAGCCCTTCATTCTTCCTGTCTTCTCTTTCTCCCTGATCAAAACCTCTGCAGCTGCATAGGAGCTGGGGGTGGGGACAACTGCCTGCTTCCCTGAAGGGACACCTTTGCTCTACAAGTAGGTACAGGAAGGAATAGCACCTGGTGTTCTTGGTGCACCCCTTCCAGAGTGTACCAAGGAGTGAGTTAGGGCTGGGCAATCAAGAATACCATATTTTAAGCCTGCTAAGACTGGAGTAGAGAGTCCTGTGTATGAGTTGGGGCTTGGAAGGAGAAGGGAGTCTCAGCCATTTTTATATCCCTGATTGGAATACAGCCTCTGCCAGACAAGGCCAAAGGGTATGAGGAACAGAGCATCTTGCTCCTCCCAAAGTGAGATCATAGCCTAGATTTGGAGCTGAGGGAGAGGAAGTCCCTGTGTTTTGGACAAGCAGAATTTCCATAAGGTGGAGTTGAGAGGCGCTAAGGGAGTGGATTGTAGTACAAATGTCATAGCCCCTTCCTCACTCTCCTTACAGAGATTTAGTAGATTTTCTTGAATGAGGGTTTCTCCATTTGCTGTGTGCTCTTAGGACAATTTCCAGAGATTTAAATCAGCTGTTATGTCTAATTTTCTCCAGTTAAATATTTTTCTGGGAAGAGTGTCTAGAAATGTTGCTCCTAATTTTTTTAAATTTTGTTTACTTGTTTGTTTTATGAAGATCATGAAAAGAAATGGAGTGGACTGATGGCAGTTTTGACCACCAAGTGCATAGGCCCTAGGCTTGAGCCCTGAGCCTACCCTTCACTGTGTGGGCAAGAGCTTATCTCACTTCTCTGAGCCTCTACTTCCCCATTTATAAAGAAGAAATAATAGTACCTCTATCCAAGAAGAGCTGAACTTTGATTTAATGCTAAAGTTCTGCTCCCACAGGGTCCTTCTGCCCTTGAATGCCCCTTGCATGGGACATGAGTGCCCACAGCTGCTCTGAGATCATTGTTCCCTCCCTGGTCAGCTGTGCTGGCTTGCAGCTCTCTCTGCGACCCATCTACTACTTTCAGCTGAGCCTAGAGCTAACACTTTGTCAATGGCATGTCAGTTTAAGAAACTAATTTGACCCATCATTCCTCACTGGCTTTTCAAAGTCAGTGTATATTCAAATGGAAAAGCCTCTGGCCCATTCCCTGCAGGAACAGCATTTCAAGATTTCTCTGCAAAGTGACCAATTATTCAGCTGTCACCTGCCTCTCAAAGCCCTGGGCTCAGCTGCTGGCTTCCTGGGGGAAGGGTCAGCTGTCTGACCACCAAGAAAGGGAAGGAAAAGGGAAGTGTTCTAGGGAGTTGAAGAGGGACTGTCCCTGTTGTCTGGAATGGGACTCTCCCTTGGGACATTCCTGGCTCATCAAGTGTATTACTATTTTCTAGAGAAGAGGGAAGAACTGAACCATGACCTTTGTACTGGAGAGAAAAAGGATTTTTGAGAAACAGAGTTTTAGGATGTTGTTTTCTGAGTTTCATGTCATGACAAGGGAGAAACAGATACAGACAGAGAAAAAATCATGCTAGAAGGCAGAAAGCCAGACAGGAATGTGGTCCCACTTGGCTTGCTGAGATTTGGGTTCATGGACACATATGTAACTTGAGGGATGAGGCCATCTCAACAGCTCTTGCCAGCTCTGAGCCTCAGAGATGTCTAGCTATGCACATTAATGGATATTTGTCCAGACTGTCAAACAAAACCAAGGAAAACTTAGCACCGAATATAGCAATATGCTGTGCAAATTTTTAAATTAAATTAGATTTAAATTTTAATGAAATTAAGATTCAATTGATTTTTAAATTTATTTAATTAAATTTGAATAATCCCTTAGGACAGCAATCTGGGGAAATGGGAAATCTCAGAACCCAGAATAACCTGGGGCAAGTAAAAGAGCCCAAGAGAATGTCTACCATCTAATGGGTATGGAAGTTGCTGTGAGTCTCAAATCAAATTGTCTTTTAAAGAGCATATAACATCAATACCCATAAATCAAATGTGTTCCAACACATCAGTAATGAATCCACTGAAAGAGAACTTGAGAAAACTATCCCATTCATAATAACCTCAAAAAAAAAAATACTTGGAAATCAATCTAACAAAAGAGGTGAAAGACCTCTACAATGAAAAATACAGAGCACTAAAAAAAGAAATTGAGGAAGACCTTAGAAGATGGAAAGACCTCCCATGCTCCTGGATAGGCAGAATTTATATTGTCAAAATTGTCATACTAAAAAAACATTATACAAATTTAATGCAATTCCTATTAAAATCTCAATGATGTTCTTCATAGAACTAGAAAAAGTAATCATGAAATTCATTTGGAAAAATAAGAGACCCAGATTAGCCAAAGCAATACTTAGCAAAAAAAGTAAAGCAGGAGGCATCACAATACCAGACCTCAAACTATACTACAGAGCTATAGTAATAAAAACAGCATGTTACTGGCACTAAAACAGATACATAGACCAATAATACGAATAGAAGACACAGAGACAAACCCACATAAATACAGGTATCTCATATTAGACAAAGGTGCCAAAAACTTTCAATGGAAAAAATATAGCCCATTTAACAAATGGTGCTGGGCAAAATTGAAATCCACATATAACAAAATGAAATTAAACCTTTATCTCTCACTCTGTACGAAATTCAACTCAAAGTGGATCAAAGACTTATGCACTAGAAAAGAGACCCTGTGACTACTAGAAGAAACAGTAGGTCCAAGTCTTCACCATGTTGGCCTAGGATCTGACTTCCTTAACAAGACCCATAAAATGCAAGAAATTAAGTCGAGAACCAACAAATGCAATGGATTCAAACTAAGAAGCTTCTTCTCAACAAAGTAATTGATAATGTAAAGAGAGAGCCTATAGATTGGGAAAAAATATTTACCACATGCACTTCAGATAAAGCATTAATCTCTAGGATATATAGAGACCTCAAAAAACTTAACATCAAAAAACCACATTACTCAATCAATAAATGGGCTAAGGAACTGAACAGACACTTCACAGAAGAAGAAATACAATTGATCAACAAACATAAGAAAAAATCTTCAACATCTCTAGCAATTAGAGAAATGCAAATCAAAACTACTCTAAGATTTCATCTCACTCCAATCAGAATGGCAATTATCAAGAATACAAGCAACAATAAATGTTGGCGAGGATGTGGGGAAAAGGCACACTCATACATTGCAGGTAGTAATGCAAATTGGTTCAACCGTTATGGAAAGCAGTGTGTAGCTTCCTCAGAAAACTTGGAATGGAACCACCATTTGACCCAGTTACCCACTCCTTGGTTTATACCCAAAGGACTTAAAATCAGCATGCTACAGTGACACAGCCACATCAATGTTTATAGCAGCTCAATTCACAATAGCTAAACTATGGAACCAACCTAGATGCCCTTCAACAGATGAATAGATAATGAAAATGTGATGTATATATATATATGTGGTGGAATATTACTCAGTTTTAAAGAAGAATGGAATTATGGCATTTGCTGATACATGGATGAAGTTGGAGAATATCATACTAAGCGAAATAAGCCAAACCCAAGGGTTGAATTTTTTCTCTGATATGCAGATGCTAATTCACAATAGGGGTGGGGGGCACTCAGGAAGAATAGTTACTTTAGATTAGGTAGAGGGAAGTGAAATTAGGGGGAGATGTATGGGGGTAGGAAGGATAGTAGAGTGAAACAGACATTCTTACCTCATGTACGTATATGACTGCATGGACCCATGTGATCCTACAATATGTACAATCAGAAAAATGAGAAATTATACTCCATTTATGTATGATTTATCGAAACACATAAATGCATTCTACTGTCATATATAATTAAGACAAATTAAAAAATTTTTAAAAAGAGCAGATAAGAAGTGAAGTCAATAGGCCCTGCCTTTGATGATTCATTTCTCCCTAAATAGCTGCTTCTGTTTGAGTCTCTACATGGCCCATAGGGTGAGGGTGTCACCACCAGCCCACTATCATGTTAGTTTCCAGGAAACTGGGTGAATATTTGCAGGTCCACGTCTTGGTTCCTCTTTCCAGAGTGGCACATGTTCCTTTCTTTTAAAACAGCAACACCAATATAAACTTAGAAAATATGTTACTAAGGACAAGAGTTAGTTTAACTCAGCAAATATTTATCAAGCACCTACTGTGTGGGCTAGACACCATGCAAGCTGCTGGGGCCGAAGGAGTCAGTCTGCCACACCGTCTGGCCCCATTGAAAAAGCATAAGTAAGTGTGACTGAGATAAGGTAGAGAGAGCATTGCAATTGCAAAGCATAGCCAAGAGTGTGCCATGAGAGATTCATCTAGGCAGAAGGAGATCTAGGAGAGTAGTTGAATTGAGCTTCAAAACCAGAATTTTTACCAGGCACATCATTATCTATCTTTAAACAAGGGATCAGAGTCTGAATAGGACACACAGTCTTTCCATCCAAAGCAAAGGTTTCTGGGCAGTAGAAAGAACATAGGCAAACAACAATGACGAGAATGACTGACAGACCTGAGTGTGTTCAGCACTTTCCAAGTTCTATCTCCTCCAATCCTCATAGCCTTGGAGACTAAATGGGATTGAAACAGTGGATGGGAAACTACAGCGTGGAGAATCTGGTAACTTACTGTTATGGTTTAGAAGTGGTATCCCCCAAAAACTCATGTGTAAGACAATGCAAGGAGGTTCAGAGGAGAAATGATTGGGTTATAGGAGTCTTAACCCAATTAGTTCATTAATCCCTAATGGGGTTAGCTGAGTGGTAGCCAGAGGCAGGTAGGGTGTGACTAGAGGAGGTGGGAACTGGGGCGTGTCTTTGGGGTATATATTTGTATCTGGCAAGTGGAGACACTCTCTCTCTGCTTTCTGATCATATATATGGGAGCTGCTTCCCTCTGCCACTCTCTTCCACCATGATGTCCTGCCTCATCTTGAGCCCTGAAGAATAAAGCCTGCTGTCTATGGATTGAGACCTTTGAAACCATGAGCCCCTAAATAAACTTTGCCTTCCCTAAAATTGTTCTGGTCTGGTCCTTTAGTTGCAGCAGTGAAAAAGTTGACCCAAACACTTATAAGTGGTAGAGCCTGTGTTCAATCCACGCTCCAGAGCAGAGGCTGTCCATGCCGTTAGGAGAACAAAACACCCATGCTGACCAGCAGGCCTCACCTGCCAAATGGCCTTGACTTCTTCCTCATGGCCTCCCTCCCCTCATTTTTTTAATGAGTGGAGTTTTGACTTAAGATCTTATCATAGTTCTTTCCTCTGTAACAAACACTAACCAGCTTAAGCACCAGTTTATGTCTCATAATTCTGGAGGCTTCCCTAGAGGGACCCAGGGCTTGCTGCCCTCCAATGCTTGGGAATTCTAGAGGAGGTTGTCAGAGAGACACTAGCCACACACAAGTTCCCCAAACCCCTTGTCTCTGACCCCAGAGCCCACTGGGTAATTCCACCAATTCCCAGCAGCCTGGTGGAGGCTCTCCTTGCCCAAAACTTTAGACGTCATTCTTCATTTCTCCATGTGTATTTTCAGTTCCTGTTTCTCCAGCTTGAGTGGTTCACTGGGTCTCTGATCATGCTGGTCTCTCTGGCTGGGTCTTTCCCAGTCACCCAGAACCTTGTTCCTCATGCATGATGTTCTGTAGAGTAATTGCTTTCTTGTTTTCTCTTTTCAATATGTTCCCTTCTTTCATTGGACTCTGCCTACTCTTCACATGATGAGTCCCAGCATCAACCTTGCCTTCTGGAATGGATCCACCTTATTTGCTGGTGCTTTGAAGAGTTAGACTAGGGATTACTTCTGCCAAGGACACCACTGATTCCTTGCTTGTAGGTACAGCCTGAATTTTCATGGTTCATCTACCTTGGCCCGCAGTGTGCTTCACCCAGCCAGTCAGTGAATCAATCCATCCTCAGCAGGGATCCCATATCCTATTCTGATCAATGGGAGCAATGAGAAACTTCGAGAAAAGGTTTTATTGGCATTGAGAGGAAATACCCCTCAGCATACCCCTCTTCTTATTTCATCAGCTGTGGGCATGTCTGCAGAGCAGTATAGGAACCATTTGCAAATATCACAGGGAAATAAAACCATCTGCTGAAGATGGAAAGAGCAAAATGGAAATAACTTGGGTTTTAAAATTTTTTTCTTTTATTAGTGCATTAAAATTGTACGTAATGATTGGGTTCCTCTTGACCAATCATATATGCATGGAATTTAACTTACTCCAATTCAGCCCCCAGTTCCCTCCTTTTCCCTCACCTTCTTCCTCCCCATTCCCCTTAGTCTACTTTCCACTCATTTATTTATTTTTAATCAGTTCTTTGTAGGTATACATACAGGTGGAATTTACTTTGGTGTATTTATACATGCATACAGTGTAGTTTTGTCAAGTTCATTCTTCCCCTTTCCTGTCCCTCCTCCCTCCCCCTCAGTCTCCTTCTCCTACTCACTGACCTTCCCTCTATTTTTATGATATCCAATCCACTCCATTTTCTCCTTTATTTTGCTCTAGAACTCAGGTCTTCAAAGATGACTTAAGCATTCAGTAAACCACCTTGGGACTACCCATTTCTGGGATTTTTTTTTTTTTTTTTTAAGTGAGACAATAAAGTCCCCATTGTTTTTTGTTTATGTGCGTGTGTGTGTGTGTGTGTGTTCCTCCTAGCTAACTGAAAGCATGCAAACCCTCGTGTAGCTTATTCATCCCTTTCTGCGAGTTTGATAGGGAGAAAAAGACTGATATCACCACAGACTCTTCTTTTACCTGCAGACCAAATCAGGCCTTCTGCTTTTATTTGTAAAAAGAAAAAAAAAAAAAAAAGTTGTATTGGAACACAGGCCACACTCATTCATTAACATACTGTGCATGGCTGCTTTTGCTTAAGTATTTGCAAGAGAGATGGTGTCACCTGCGAATATGAAAATGGTTCCATCAGGCCCTTACAGAAAATGTTTGCCAATCTCTAATGCAGACTCATTAGGCCAGGAAGAAGAAAGAGTTTCTCAAAGATTTCCACAGGTTACATAGGTACATTAAAACTTGAAATCCCAGAAAAAAGGCACTGTTCCATCCTGCAGAGTCTTAAATGCCCCACACTCTGCCCAGAGGCTGTACCCACAGAGACATGAGAGAGGATGAGCTATTGGTCACACTCTCTGCAGCTCCTGGCATTGATGGCTAATTCTATATTTGGGGTCCAGCTGTTTAATCAAACGCCAGTCTAGGTGCTGCTCTGAAAGTATTTTTTAAGTGACATTAACATATAAATTAGTAGACTTTGAATAGTGAAGGTGGCCCTCCATTATGCCAGAGGGCCTTAATCCAATCCGTTGAAGATCTGAAGAGGAAAGACTGAAGCTTTCTGAAAAAGAAGCAGTTTCACTTCAAAACTGAAACACAGAAACCCTGCCCAAGTATTCAGCTTGCTTGCTGACCTGCAATTCCAGACTCATTGCAATATTGACTCTTATCTGAATCTTCAGCCTGCTGGGGCTTGCCCAGCAGATTTCAGATTTGCCAATCCCACAATTGCATGAACCCACTATTTCTCAAAATCTCAATCTCTTGCTGGGCACCGTGGCACACACCTGTAATCCCAGCAGGAGACTGAGGCAGGAGAATTGCCAGCCTCAGCAAAAGCCAGGTGCTAAGCAACTCAGTGAGACCCTGTCCCTAAATAAAACACAAAATATGGCTGGGGATATGGCTGAGCAGTAGAGTGCTGAGTTCCCTGGTACCAAAGTTCAATCCCTGGTACCAAAAAAAACCCCCAAAAAACAAAAACAAAAAACCCTCAATCTCTTTCTGTGTCTTTATCTTTCAATCTCAATAGGGTATTACAGTCATCACTGAGGGTCTGTGGGGAATTAGTTCCAGGACTTCTCTTGGATACTAAAATCTGAGGATGCTCAAATCCCTTACATAAAATGGTGTTGCATTTGGATCTAACCTGTGCACAAATACTTTAATCACCTCTAAGTTACTTATAATAGTGAATACGATGTAATTGTCATGCAAATAGTTCTTGTATTATTCAGGGAATCATGATAAAGAAAAATGTCTGTACAAGTTTAGTGTGAACATAATTTATTTTTCCCAGATACTTTTGATCCACAGCTGTTTGAATGTATGAATGTGGAACCAGCAGATACAGAGGGCCAAGTGTGTGTGTGTGTGTGTGTGTGTGTGTGTGTATAATTCTGACTAATACATTGATCATTATACTTCTATCCCTGGCTATAATGTCCAATGCTTATTTGTCTTACTAAGAGAATTTTCAAGGTGAGAAGCCCAAGAGGATTCCCAAATGGAGACAAAACTTTAGAATTTTAGCAATTATATGGTGCTATCCTTTCTTCAACACATAGATCCTTAGTTCACAGCTACAGACTGCGAAGTCAGTTTGGTGATGAGCAGCCCCCAACCCCCAGGAGCTACACAGAGGTGGCTTTGACAGCAGGCTGCGGGGTGAGGTCAACTCAACTGGACCATCTTTCAAACACAGGGCTCAAAGGTCGAGCCTGGCTGGCTGTAGGCCAGATTGTCTCCTCCCCCTTGGGGAATGTTTTGCATTCCTTCAAAGCCACAAACTTGGAAGAAGAGATGGTGGGAACTGTTTTCCTCCAGGACCCAGGAGCTACCCGCTCTCTTGCTTGCCAGAGTGCCTGAGGACAGTCTATTTTGAAATAGAGTCCCGGAACTCGACAGACAGCCCTTGTCTGTGCAAATTTTCTGTGCTTTCTCAAGCTTCCTTTCTTTTCTGTCTGGGGGGTCTTCACTTCCTTTGGCTGCTTCATATCCTGGCTTGAGGGAAGGTTCTGATTGCTTCCTAGTTCACAGCCTTGCATCTCCTGTTGGCAGCTCACTATTCAGAGGAATTCCTGCTCCCATGCAACTCCAGGCTCTTTGTGGAGGCTGGTCCTTCTGAAAACATTCTCTTATAAGAATTGCTCTCTGTATGTCCTCCTGTCCCTGTGCTGTTAATGGCTAGCTCTCTGAGTCCAGAGAACAGTCTTGCTATTCGTTAAATGAATTGAAATATCAAACAACATAGAGTCACTTTCTAATATTATTAAAATTATTTTTATATTGAAAATACACTTTGTTGAGGAGTCTTTCATTGCCATATTATTTTCATCCTAGTTTTATGATAACATAAACTCATGGCAATTAAAATGCTGGTTAGATTTTCTAGCAGCCCTTTATTTCTTGTTCCCTCCATGATCCCAAGTCCAAAGGGGAAGAGGGATAAAGTATATATATTTGGGGTGGTGGTACAGGTCTTGGGGGACACATGGGGGGTGCAGGGAAGCCTAAGGAATTGGGAGATGTCTCCACCCTAGCCTTCCAGTTTGGATGGCACCCTGCACCCTGCCTTCACAATTCTATATTTCCAGTATCAGGAAGAGGCAGGGAAATGGTGAATAAAAAGAACTTGAGAGTTACTAACAAACCAGCCTATTGGCACTCCCTGCCTGTGGATCTTCAGCCATCCTGTCCCCAAGTGTTTTTGGAACACATGAAGTTTAGATAGTCACACCCTTTTCTCAGAGACCAAGTGGAGAAAGGGCTTGGGTCGTGCAAATATTTCTCCCCAAAGGAATTTGCAGTAGCAATTTTTAGCTATATCATCTTTTTTTAAACATTATAATATTATTCATTACTGTTTTTAATTAATCACTTCTTAGAAACTTAGTACCATTTATTATAACAAATGACAACATTTCATAACATAAAGGGGGCTTTATCATCTTTTCAAGCAAACATCCTCCTGCCCAGGAAACCCTGTGCTCAAGCACTGATTAGCTCTGCAGGGTGGAATACAAAAACTTTTCCAAAGCATTAACCATAAAGAAGAAAATAATACATTGCTCTGTGTGTGTGTGTGTGTGTGTGTGTGTGTGTGTATGCACATGCTTTTAATGTGAAACCATTTATTTGCCATAAAGTCATTGAAATTTATGTCCATTTGGGGAATAAATTATGAATTCCAACCTGCCTCTTTTATGGGTTCAGTGTTCCTTATATTAACCCAAATTTATTATTTCTATGCTAGCAAATGGAGCTGATGAAAGCAAATTCACATGAGAAAGAAAGATAAGTGGTATGAAGACATTTTAAGAAGTCACCTGAAAATTAATGACGAATCCTCGTAAAATCTTCTATTATGTGAAGAACATGCAGTGGGGTGACCCTATTACTCAAGAATTCCACCAAAGAAAATAATGCAAGAAACATTCTGTAAATGGCCTTGTCCTACAAATCAAGTGCAATCATCCAATTGTTTTCTCAGGAATGCTCATTTGACCGGGTAAAGTGGTACATGCCTATTATCCCAGTGCCTTGTGAAGCTGAGGCAGGAGGATCACAAGTTCAAAGCCAGCCTCAGTAAAAGCCAGGTGCTAAGTAACTCATTGAGACCCTGTCTCTAAATAAAATACAAAAATAGGAGTGGGGATGGGGCTCAGTGGTCAAGTGCCCTGAGTTCAATCTCCAGTACTGTCTGCTGGTCACCCCCTCAGCAAAAAAAAAAGAATGTTCATTTGGGATTGAGACAGGATAGAAGACATAAGGAAAGGTAAAAAGGAGACATGTAGAACAACATAAAAGTAGTCAAGTTTACATTTCCAGATTTAAAAGTCACTTTCACGTACTTAATCAGAAGTAGTGCTATTCAATCAATTATTAGAACTTATCCAAAGCTATACCAATGTAGTATTGTGCTCACAAAGCAGAACTCACCAAAAATAAAGAAGAAAAGAAAATGATCTCCATACTGGTAATGGTCAATACATCAGTAAAGGACCATCTCAGTAATAGTTAACATGTCAGTAAATGTCCGCTTCCCTGCCACCACCAGTAATGAATGGTGGTGGTGAATGGTGGTGGTGAATGGTCAACAAGCCCATTTATCAACACAAAAACTAAAAACACCCTCTTAGATCATGTCCCTGTACTATTGATTTTACGTGTATAAATCTGCCTAGCTAAGATGTATCTGTGCATTCCTCTCCAATGCTTGCACACTACCCTGTCTCTCAGAGTGTGCACTTCTTTTTTTTTTTTCCTCAATGAATTCAATCTGTGCCTCACTTTGATCCATCCTCCAGTTCCTTCTTGTCACAAGATTAAGGACCCTCACAACCCAAATTCCCTTCCTTTGGGGGGAACTCCTCGGGCCCCTTATCCTGGTGACAATCACACTAACTTCTTAAAAAATTGCTTAAAAAATCATTTGATCTAAACTTTATGTACGTGTAATGGTTTAGATATGAGGTGTTCCCCAGAAGTTCCTGTGCGGATGCCGGGATGTTCGCAGGTAAAACCATTAGATTATGAGAACCGTAACCTCATCAGTATATTATGAAATCACTAGATTATGAGATCTGTGACCATTTGGTGGATTAATAATTTGAAGGATTATTAAAATCCTGGGAGGCATGGCTGGAGGAAGATCAGTGGGGGCATGCCTTGGAGATTACCTCTCATCCCCCTGCCTCCTCTTTCTCTGCTTCCTGGCTGCTCTGAGCAGGGCAGCTTTCCTCTGTCTTGCCCTCTGTCATGATGCTCCACCTCTTCTGGGACCCAGAGGGATGGAGTCAGCTGTCCTTGGACTGAACCACTGAAACTATGAACTAAAATAAACTTTTTCTCCTCTTAGTTGCTCTTGTCAGGTATTTATATCACAGTGACGAAAACTGACGAACACAGTTGGAGATGGTGCAGGGGAAGAATCATGTAAAGTCATCCATAAAGGCCTTAGGCAAGCAATTAGTAATTTTAATTAAAAATCTCACTTCCTGTTCTCAGGGATTACCCTTGAAAATGATTCTCCTTATTAATTCTGTTTACTTTAAAATATATCATCTTACTTTAAAACCCCACAAATCTAAAGTTCATCTCAACACTGTGATTATGCCCAGGCATTTTCATTACCTTTCCCTGGAAGCATCAGAGGGAGAAACGTAATGTCTCAGTCTCCATGGAGCAGCACCTGCGGCCAAGATGCCTCTATCCAAACCAGAGCAGAGAAGCCTGCCTCCAGGGAAGGCTTACCTAACTGACCCTGAGGCTTCTTTAAACTTCTCTACTTTCAAATCAAACATAAATTCATTCTTTGTGGCTCATTAACAAAACATTAGATAGTGTTTCCATTTGGCTTTTTATGGATGTTACCAGTCAGTCTGGACTGTTCACAAAATAATGCCATTTTCTAAAGACTTCTGATGTCAGGATGCTATACAGAATGAGACAGCAAAGATGAACATGGTACCCTATCCCTTAATGGATTCCAAAAAGCCTCCTTTGTTGTGGTATCACCCTAGGGCAAGGAGTCCTGCAGAAACTTCTATGCAGTCTCAGAGCTCCCGAGCTTCCATTACAGATGGGTAGTGTCCTATTCTCATTCTCTGGTGTCACAAATACAACCACACCACACAGGGCCACCAGGATGCAAATCCTGAGTCTACCATGTAAACTGCTTGTCACTTTGGATAGAGTATGGAGCCTCCCTAAGTCTGTTTTCTTTCCTGAATCTGGCAACAAGGGGGAAAAAAATCAATCACATATCAAATATTGATGAAATATTATGGTAATCTAGGCAATCAGTGTTTAAGGAAACACAGTGTCCTCCCTTCAAAGAGCTTTCAGTGAAGAAGTGAAACAGCATACTAGACAGGGGTATGTGTGGGTCAGAGACAGATATGTTAGGGAGTGGGCCAGGAAGACCTCAAAGAGAAGTTGATTTGTGAGTCAAGGCCTGAAGGAGCTGAGGGAATGTGTCTTGCAGACATCTGGGGCAATTGTCTTCCATGGGGAAGGAGCAGCAAATGCAAGGGCCCTGAAGCAGGAGCAGTCCTGGTGTGGGGGAGGAACAGTTTGGCCAGAACAGAAAGAAAAGAAGTAAAAGCAGATGAGATCAGAGAGGCCGTGAAGGGGGCAAGATCATCTAGGGAAAAAGTTGACAAACCAAGGCTCATGTGTCAAGTTCTATGCCACCTGTTTTTGTAAATAGCTTTTTTTGAAGGTGTGGTGCAGAAACTCTATGATGTTAATACAAACCCAGATCCTTTTATCTTTATGAGCCACCAACCTCAGGATGTGGACATGTTGTGTCATGATCTCAAAATGGTTGCCAATGTTCCAACATTGCACATTGTATTTATATTTGAGACAGAAAGGCAGGGCAGGTGACATATGTTCTTTCTACCAGGAAAGCAAAAGTTGTCTTCACTCTCCATCAAATCTCCCCTCCCCGTCATACTTTCGCCCTCTCTCTCTATCCAGAAGTAGCTGTTATGGCACTGCTAGCTTCAAAGGAAGCTAAGAAAGCTATGACCAGAATCATCAAGGTTGACTGAGATAGTTTTTTCCATTCTTTTGACTGTGATACACAGTGAGAAAAAAATTTTATGTCACAGCCTAATACACACATTGAAACACAAATAATGCAAGCAAAAGTTTTATAAAACACAACTTACGATGTATGCTGTATACAGATATTTTCTCATCTATGTTTTTTAAGTACCAATCTCAATACCCACTTGATTAATCTCATGACCCATTATTGGGTTGTATGTGTAATATGAAATAAATGTAAGCAGTCTTGACACATTGCTAGGATGGCAATGTCGCTACTCCAAACAAGTTAGCTTCTCTCCTTTCCTACTTTCTTTTTCTTCCCTTTTTTTCTTCCTTCCTCTCTTTTTTCAAAGAAGGGAGTGGGTACAGATAGTAACAGTATCTATGACACTCATCATAAGTGAGGGGGAGAGCAGAGAAGGTTCTACTGAATACTGAAAGACAAGGTGATCCCTCCTTCTGAAGGAATTGAGTATCCTGTGACAGACATTTGTATACCTTGTGAAATGCAAGTAGAAACACCCACTGCTCAGGGGTACTCAGAGCATTGCAAGATCCCTGATATGAAGCACTAACACAGTGTCTGACAAACACTGGGTGCACAGGACACATCAGTTTGCTGCCCAAACCAAATCATCTCTCCAGGCTGGAACAGCATTCACTGTGAGAATGAGTCATGCTCAAGTGCTGGGAAATCCCAGGGAAACTGGATATCACCTGAGTGTTCTATGTTGGCAGAGAATGAATTCTTGGGATCTAATGCTCAGAAGTTGAGAGGTTGACTTTTATGCATTGATTTTAAAAACCTTTTAGAAAAAGCACCCAATTATTGGTCTCAGCTCTAATGTGTCTGCTATAGAAGGGCAAATGTATTCATTGGACTGTCACCAACCACAGGGAACCCTGGACCTGGTAGAGGATGGGCTATTCTTCAAGAATACAAGCAAAAGTAGAGATGGGAGGACTCCTGAGTTTATCATCTTTAGCGACTTCACTTTTTGTATATAGGGAGACAGGCCCAGAGGAGTTGCAAAGGAGCAAGATCATGGAGGCAGTGACTGGTATCATCTCTTTGATCCCAATCCAGCAGTCCTAACAACCATTAACACAGCTCCCCACCCCCCTGAATTGAGGTCCTGGGAGCCATTGACTCAAATCCCAAGCTGAATGGGATATGTATATACCTGCATTTTTTAGAAGATCTCTATCAGATTTTAAAATGGTCATGAGACCCCTAGAAAGATTAGGAAACAGACTGAGCAAAACTAAAATGATTTATGTTGAGGTTAGGGCCAAGAAGTTCAAAGGTCAGGACTCGGAATGATGAGATAAAACAGAAATTGCACAATGTTTCCATTAGACCCACTCCCAGTCCTGCCAAGCCCTAATCCCAGAAATAGTGAGTTCTTCCACCATCTCTGAATGGCCTGTCGTTTTTCTGTCCTCTCTGCTTCACTGCGGGTAAATCTGTTCCTAGGAGGCGTTGGCTGGGTGAGGAGGTTAACTTTTTCTTTCTTTATTCTTTTCTTTTTTCTTTTTTTCATTTTTCTTTTCTTTCTTTTCTTTTTCATTTTTTTCTTCTTTTTTTTTTTTTATTGACAGAATGAGATTCTTTAACCATGCAATTATTGAATAGGCCGTGCCAAGCAAATAGCCAGACTGCATTACAGGTGCTCCTTGCAAAATAAATAACAAAGGCTCCGGGCTTTATTGATAAGATCCCCGCTCCCCGCCCGTCACGACCCCAAGGCGCAAAAGTAATAGCGGCGCCTGCGCAGCGGCCTTTGTTGGAAACCAAAGGGTCCACATTATCCAAGGGTCCACAATATCCAAGCGTCCGGTCTCCGCCCGCAGATCCGGTTCTTTGGGGTCAAGTCAAGCTGGTTTTCTTCGCGCGTCCTGGAGCGCCCTCGGGGACCAGAGACTGCAGTGTCTCGCGGCGCGCCAAGCGCTGGTCTGAGGACACCCGGCGATCAGTACGCAGACATCCTCAACCTTCCACACCAACCCTCAGGCACCGCCCGGCGCCTGGATTCCGCGGGTGCCCGGGGCGGAGCTGGGCGGTGCTCAAGGGCGGTCCCACCGGCCAGTGAGAGGTAAGGGGCTAGCCCAGGACTGGCGGGGAGGGACGGGGGGCGGGACGGGTGGGGAGGTCCCATTGGCTGGTTAGGGGTAAGGGCGAGGAGGGGCGGGGC
Source organism: Glaucomys volans (assembly GCA_020662805.1). NCBI lineage: Eukaryota > Metazoa > Chordata > Mammalia > Rodentia > Sciuridae > Glaucomys > Glaucomys volans. The sequence continues at coordinate 50,167 of JAJEJO010053228.1, read as the reverse complement.
GAGGGGCGGGCCCCATCCCAGCGCTTCAGAGCAGTGGACCCCAGGCACTGCGGGCTCAGCTCCCATGCGGGCGCAGCTGTGTTTGCAGGCTGGGACACGGCTCGGGCAGTGGCTTCTGGATGGCGCGATGACTGGACGGTGAGTGATGCCCGGGCAGGAGTGTTAGTGGGCCTCCATGGAGCACCTCACCCCCGGAGCCTCGGGCTGTCACCAGGCAGATACGCTGGAGCTTGGGCACTTGTGCCCTTCGACCGCTGCGCTCGGAGTCTCCTCCCCTTGCCAGCTTGGCGCATTGCGGGCTTTGGGCCCAAAGCTTAGAATGGGGACTCTGCCTGGCACTCCTTCAAGAGCAAGTCACTTTAGGAGCTAAGATCTTAGCATGATAGGTGAGTGCGGTCCTAGCTTCACCTGTGCCCACCTCATCAATCACCTCGACCAGTGTCCTAGAAGAATAGGTCTTGGAGTTGGGAAGAGAGCTTCGGAGCACTTTGGCACAACTCTGATTTCACAGATGGAAACCCGAGGCCAAAATGCAGGCAGAAAGAGGGGTTTGTCTCATAATCTCTATTTGTGGAGGGTTTGCCTTGTACCAGACCCTGTGCTAAGGATTTCAATACAATATACTACTCACGCTACAGCGGCATTGATACTTTGATTATCCCCATTTTCAGATGAAAAATGAGGCTTCAAGAGTTATAGAAGTGCTTAACCTTACCCAGATGAGCCAGTGGTAGAACAGGAACTTAAACCCAGGGCTGGCTGTGCCTCCAGGACTCCTTCACCTCGGCCCCTGGCTTTGGAGCTTATACTACCTGCTTCCCTGCTTTTCCTGTGCTCTTTACTTGCATTGCTGAAGGATGCCTTCGTTTTGTCATTCGCCTGGCATAACCCTGGCAACGGAGGCCTCCTTTCATACCAGGTCAGGGCCAGGTCAGTCAACACTTTTTTAAAATTCTGTAAGCGGAGATTTAGAAACCCCATTTCACATGGGAATTAAATGAGGTCATGCCGCAAATAAGGCCTAGGATTCTGGAATTCAAAACCAAGCAGGTTAGACTCCAAAGTTTGCCACCACAGTGGCAGAAGGGACCCTTGCTTACTTCTCTATACTTTAGCTGCTCACTTCATTTAAGGTGTCAATCAAAATCTGTTGTCAGAGACCATGAAAGCAAACAAACAAAAACTGTAAATGGATTGTGTAACCAACAGGTAAATGCATGTCGGCAGGCCTCCTGCTCCTCTGTGGAGTTCCTGGGCTGCTGTCACTGGGGCTGGAGGTGCTAGGGAGAGGGAATGAGTAAGGGGACAGGAGCTAGGGGAGAGAGGGAGAGAAGAGAAGATGAAATGCTTTGCACTTAGATGGAAAAGTTGCTGGCTAGAAATTTTAATGGGGTGCATTTCAGCACTTTGTCCGTGTATGTTCAGTTCGTCTTTATTAATTCTAGTCATAATTCCGTATAGTGTGGTGGTTCCAAATTTAACATTGAAAGTAAGGTTGATGCACAGATTAAAGTGTCCATCTGAATCCCAGGAGCCTCTAGTGGTGAGGGGACCTGGAGGTAGAGAACAGAATTAAGGTCCAGTATCCCCTTGGGTCAGGGCCAACTGGATCATGACAGATAAAAAGCATGACCAGAATTGTGTGTCACAGGTTCACATTCTAATAATGCAAAGCTCAAATGGGAGACTATGAAGTCTGCCAGAAAGCCATCCAGGCTGCAGCCCTGGGGACCTGGTTCTGGTTTCAGGAGTAAGTAAACTCAGTCTGTTTCCTCACTCATAGTCACTTCTGCAGGAAGGACTCTCATCCTCTTTGAATTCCACATTCCAATTTCCCGGTTCTCATTTTTTTCCTTGGAGCCCTTGGAGGTCCTGACTCCCAATGTCAACAATAATGTTAATGAGAGCTTCTGATTATTATACATGAGCCCATTCTATGCCCATCTGAAAGGTCTCTTGCCTTCACAAAAGCCATCTGGGATTATAATTAGTTGTGAAAGAGAAACCAGAGAGGTTCAGAGAGGGAAAGGAACTTGCCAGGGGTCACTCAGCGAGGGAACCACAGAACAGAGCTTTGAGCTCAGAGCATTACAAAAGTTAAGAGGTTACCCTCTTATAGAGTACACTGAAGAAAATATTTTGAAATTGTTTTAAATTAACATCAAGTAGGAAGTGACTACACTTCCCAAAATTTCTGAAGTTTTCACATTTCTGTTAAAGGGGAACTTAGAGTTTCCTGGGTCTCCTTCTTGAACTCTGTCTCCTTGACTTGCCTGGCCTTGGGGAACATAGTTGGGATGTCACAGAGCCCAGGATTGCACTGCTGGAAAGAGTCCTGAAGACATTCTAGGCCAGCTACTAAACTCTGGCTAGATCTGGGCGCCCAGAGATGCACTGCCTGCTGAGGTCATACACCAAGTCCATGCCACAGCAAAACATACCCATCTCTCTGAAATTCCTCTGCCTCCTCTTTCTTTCTGTGACACATTTCAGAAGAGATTCTCAGCCTGGCATCTAGGGACACATAGAAGCAGGCTCCCAGACCCTTCTTCAGCAGTGTGCAAATTTAGTGTGTATGTTTGCACATGTACACAATGCAGTTTTTTGAGGAGAGTGTAATAAGTTTTTAAGTGACTGCAAAGGACTCCTTGAGCCAAAAGATTCTGAGATCCACTGTGCCTCTTAGAGAACCATTCCCAGCAGCTCCACAGGGCACACAGCCTGGGGCAGAGGGAGCACAGGTGGGACAGCTAAGGAGAGTGCCCAGGGCAGCCAGGCTGCACTTGGTAGCAAGAGCCTAGCGGGTCTGCCCTTCTGTACCGCACCCCTGCCCCCAGACAGTCCGGATATTGGCTTGCTACCTGTTTAGCCCAAAAGCTATTTCTGAGAGGATCTTTTTTTCCAAGGCTCCCCTCTTCTGTAGACAGGAGGTAAGCCTTGTTTGGAATGGGAGACACAGGGCCAGGGTGTAAGATTGGAAATGGTTTTCTTACTTTAGGTTGCTGTGACTTGAGAACAAGGGCAGAAACCAGAAATTCAGTCCTTGGGAATCTGGGGGTGGAGTTGCCCCCGGACTGGGCAGTCAGGAAGATTTGGGAGGATTGCCAGCCTGCTGTATCATGCTGTTCATTGAAAGGGGAGGTCCAGGAATTTGAATGGGCTCAGGGAAAACCTTCAGGGGAAGCCCAGGACTGTGGAGGGCTAGGGATACAATAGAGAAGAGCTGGTTTGGTCAGCTCAGAGCAAGGCAGGGAGTGGGGGGAGTAATGGCGGTGCCTGCCTCTCAACCTCCCAGGCCTCTGTCACTTTCATCTGACTGTGTGCTGCATCCTCCCAGCACTCCCCAGGAGCAGGAGCTGGGTCAGGAGGCTGAACCAAAGGTGGGTGATGGTAGGGGTGGGAAGGAAGGGGGAGGGACATTGAAACTGAACAGCAGGAGAGCACAGCAGCTGCATGTCACCGTCCACACTTGAACAGCTGACTTTGTAGCAAAATTGTGTTGCTAAGGGAAAGCCTGCTGTCCAGCCAGACCCCTTTAGAGGCAGCTGACTTCTTCCCTTGGCCAACCTCCTGCCGTTTGCTGGCTAACAGGTGCAGGTAGGGTCCTTTTAAAGGCTCATTGTTTTCAGGGCCTCCCTGCTGCCCCTGGATGATGTTTAAAAGTTGTGGCCGGGACTGCAGAAGAGCAGAGGACTTAGGTTTCCCAGGAATGCAGGGTAATGCAGCCTGCCTCCTCCTGCACCCAGTCATGCCCCACCCTCTGGCCTCCTTTCCTGTGCTTCCCAGGTCACTTCCTTTATTACCTGTTTGATTTCAATCATGCCCAAGTGAGAAAACAAGAGCCATGATGTCCTAAAATGTTAGAACAGAGATAACCCATTTAGATTTCACTGACAAGCTTTGAATCTTTTGATTTGGACGCCCGGTACACTCTCCATATTGCCAAGAGAGGAACCCACCACCTATGAAAAGAAGGCAATACGTAATCATAACTGTAAAAGGCTTTCAAGTGCACACAGTTTAGTTTCCCCAAAATCCCACGTTGTTTGACTACTTTTTCTCCTTTTGCAATTGACCTATAGAAATTGGGCCCCAGTGTTTCCCTGAAAAATCACAGGGTCACCTTCTTCTGTCATAACTAGCCCCAAGACTGCAAAAAAGAAAAGAGAGCCCAGGCGTGGTCATAGTAAAGGCCTCCCTGGCCTTTGTCCCTCCATGGCAGGCTGTCTCTGCACGGCTGGCAGAGCAGCCACTGAAGTGGAAAGTGAAAACAACTCGCTGCTTGTTCACTGGGGACAGGTAGCCATGGCTGGCACACCCCTGCCCCTGGGGGGCCCCTCCTCTGAGGGACCTGGGAAGCAAGCTTGGAGGCCTGAGTTGTGTGCCCTGGAGCCTGGGGGCAGGGAGCAGGCCAGGACAAAGAAGGCTGCTATGGGGGAAGGGAGGAGCCATAGGGCAGGCTGACGAGGCCTGTCCAGCTGCATCTGTCACTCCGCGTTTTGCAGACTGTGCCTGGATAGCAGGCCAGCCCCAGCCGCCTCCTCTTCCAGCCCCTGCATGAACCCAAGCATCCTCACTTGAATCAACTTGTGCATTCATTCAGCTTCTGCTAGGATTTAATTTCAAGATTGTGCTATTTTATTATAGAGGTTGAAAAAACTATCAAAGATGCTCAGGGGCCCTACCCAGGGCACAAGGAGATGTAGTGTATGGGAGGTAATTTGAAGAAAATGCTCCAAAAGGAGAGACCTTTCCCCCTCCTCTCATGCTGGGGTGTTTCTTTCTTTCCCACAGTTCTCATTCATTGGTTATTTCTTGAACACCTTTTAGATTCAGTATGCAACTCATCAAGACCCAGAGTATGAGAATGAATGAAAATTGGCTCAACCCTCAATCTGCTAAAGTAGCAAACACAGTGTTTTCATTTGAGTAGAATTGTGCCAGCCATTCCAGAGCTAGAGACTCAGAAGTTCAAGGGGACAGGTCTGTGTTGCCTGCTTGGGGTGGAGGCATGTGAGAGCCAGAGAGACCAAGTGACTGACTTAAAAGCCATGCAATGATTAAAGTCAGAGGACACAAATAAATGTGTGTTTCACTCAAAGGGGCCAGGATTCCTGTCCCATAAGGTGCAGGGCCCAGTCCAGCAAATAGGAAGGGCCCTGCTTTGCTAAAGTGGGCCCCATCACATCTCCCAGCCTTGCTTACTGTCCTCTCTGCCCTCCCCTGGAATAGTGTCCCTACTCTCTATCTCTGTCAAGCTTGCCTATTTATCCTACAAGCCCGTCTTCCCCTTTCTCCCCTCACTTTGCTATCTCTAGTCTAGGGCCATCTTTTACTTTCCTTCTGATTCTTCCTCAGTGTAGTGGATGCCACCCACCTCAGCTAGAGATCGAGCACACTGGCCATGCCCTTACATAAGCAGGCCCTCAGGAGCAAATCACCACAAAGGCCAGGCAGGGAGGCCAGTGCTCTACAGAAAGGATTACCTGGGACTCTAGTGGATGGGCACCGTGACACACACCTCACTGTTAAATAAAGCAGCTCCTTTAAATATGATTTGTATAAATTTTTCATTTGAACAACGAGTTGTATAATCAAGAAAATGTCAAACATCGGAGGTCAATATTCTTTATTGTACAGATGGGAAAATTAAGGCTCTGAAGAAAAAGCATGCACATAGGTCTTAGCAGCTCAGCTTTTTAGGAAATAACTTCTATTAATAAGCAACCACCATTTGACTTACAGGGAGATTATACTTTTGGGTGTTTCTACTACTTACAGCAAAATGCTGTGGGAAAATCAAAGTATTGTAAACCAAGTCAGAAGAGAAAAAATTAGAGCCCCCACTAAGTGCATCTGTCTCACAAGTGTGTTAGGTCTGACTATATTTCTTTTGAAATATATTTAAACAAAATATTTAGTTAAATGTATATGCTGTTTTAATTAAATCATTTACTGCGTTCGTCAGGCAAGGCTGGGTTATGATGCAATAACAAATCTCTGAAACACCAGTGACTTATCACAGAGGCTTTTCTCTTTCCCAGTGCATATCTGATGGGGGTTGGCAGAGGGCTCTGATCCAGAGTCACTCAGGGACATGGGCTGTTAAGTAACTATGCCAATCAGAACAAGTGGCTTTCTCAGTAATCATGTTAGGAGACAGGTGTGGGTTCTTAAATGTACTGGCCTGGAAGTACCCACAACACTTTTGTTTGTAGCCCATGGGTCAGGGTTAATCACATGACCTCACTTAGCTGCAGGGTCTGGGGAAGGTTAGCAATCACATGGTCATCCCAAGAGCAGTAAATACCTAAAATCACTCGACTTTAAGCATTGGAATATAACCCATAAAAATCCAGATTTCTGGCTTCCTATTAAACACCAGATGATCTATGCCTTTGAAGGAGTAATGTGTCCCCCAATTTCCCACAGATTCTGTGTTTCTCAACTAAGTCACCTCCTTAGTCCCCAGATGCTGATAGACTGTATTTTCTTGCTGTGTATGCACAACTCTGGAAGAGCTGACTTAATGGGGAGTCTGTGAATCTTCTTGTAGTCATTCAACAACCATTCAAGGGTCTCTGTTGATGTACCAGGCTATGCTCGGGGCTGGAAATAAGTAGTAAAGTAGAAAGGCATTGCTACCACCTCACCGTGCTCCTATGCTTCTGAGAGTGTCAGCACAAGAGGTGAGACCGTTAGGGCCCAGCAGGGTGGGAAGTTAGTAGGAGGTGCCCAGGCAAAGAGGTGATGTGCCTATCCTGGATAGAGGGCTGCTCGGGTAAGGATTTCTTAGAGAGCTAGAATCAGAGTGTTGGAGGAGCAGGAGGCCATGTTCTGAACAGAGACCAGCACTGTAAAAGTCCTAAAGGAGGAAAAGGTCTGGTGGCCACTGTGAGTTGCAATCAACCCAGCAAACCAGAGGGTCAGAGCGGGAAGTTGTGTCGAAGCTGGATACAGAGGAAGACAAGAGAAAAACCTCCCTCCTGTTGTTTCTGGGTAAATCCAGCCCTTCCTAAACGAGCTTGCTTAAAAAAATAGTTATACCTTGTACCCACAGAAAATGTCAACTCAGAAGCCCAGTCTCAGGGCAGCTCCTGCCCCACAAGTGTTTGAGGAACTCCCCAGACGTGGAGCTGGCAGATCACTTTTTCCACAGGCCAACTGAGGAGCTGAGGAACTGAAACCCTATTTTGAAACCTCTGCTGCCTGACCAAGAAGAATGTGGCAGGGGGTCCCCAGTTCCAGGTCTCAGTGTAGTTTGAGCCTGACCTGCGGGGTGTCTGATCTCTCTAGGCCAAGGTCTGCCTCACTTTAGAGCAAGGCAGAGAGGGTGTTAACTGGATGGTGCTGAGGTCACTGAGAAGCTCACCTCCCTCAGATCATTTCCCTTCTCCATGCCAATCCTATGTTCTGGGCTTCTGAGATCAAACATTCATTCCCACCACAGAGGATGGGTTCATCATGATTGTGAGTGTCAAGCAAGGAGGAAGAGAGCTTGCTGGACTGGTCAGTGTCAGTGTCAGAGGGGACAGAATATTCTGCAGTGACAGGCCCTGAAGCCATTATTAAGTACAACAGAAGTTGAACCTGACCTTGAGCCCCCAGTAACACTTGCACACATGAAGCTCAGGTTGACAGGCTGTGCTGGATTCATCTGAACAGACCTCCGTGGTGGAGGGACATGGTGTACACCTTCGCTGTGTTACCTTCCAGCGTCACTCTACCCCTTCGACCCCTAACTGCAACTTGGAAAGAGGGAAGAGAGAGAAAGCTTTACCTTACTGCCCAGCATGCAGGAAGCCTTGATAAGAGAGGATCCTCAGCCAGAATATAGTCCTCATCTACAGTTTTACTTTCTGTTATTGTCCTTACTCAGGGTCAATCTTAGCCTGAAAATATTGTGAAAAAATGCTGAAAAGAAGCAAATTATAAGTTTTAAATGCACACTATTCTGAGTAGCATGATGAAACTCATCATCTCACTTCTTCCCACCCAGACATAAGCTGTCCCTTTGTCCAGGTAGCATATCCACACTACCTGTCCATTAGTCACTTAGTAATTGTCTCTGTTTTCAGAGCAGCTGTGATGGAATCATAGTGACTGTGTTCAAGTAACCTGTATTTTATTTTATTGAATGGTCCCCAAATGCAAGAGTAGTGGTACTGGCAGTTCAGATATGCCAAAGAGAAGTTTTATAGTACTTTCTTTAAATGAGAAGATAAAAGTTCTTGATAAGGAATAAAAAAATAATATACTGTGTTGCTAGGATCTGTGGTAAGAATGTATCTTCTCTTCATGAAATTGTGGACAATGGAAAAGAAATTCATGCTTTTTTTTTTAATTTTTTGCACCTAAAACTGTGTAAGTCAAGCCACAGTCCATAGTAAGTGCTTAGTCAGTGCATAGTAAATTACAGGATTCAGTACTATTCCAGGTTTCAGACATCCACTGGGGGTCTTGGAATATATCCCCTACATGTAAGGGGGTCCCATTTTAATGTGGGGAGACAGAAAAGTAGTAACCTGGGCAGAGATACCAGCAGGATAGAAAAGACTCTCCTGATTTACCCTCCATGAAAGGAACCCGGGCTGGGCTCGAGAAACCCCTTAAACCTTTCACAGTTGTGAAAGGAGATACACATAGATAGCTTTAAATGAGAATCCACTACTCATCCTGAAGGCTGTGTATGAACCCATTGCACAAAGGAGGAAAGGAAGGCGTGGTGGTGGTGGTGGTGGTGGGGTGGGGATGCTAAGTCCCTGCCCAACAGCTATATAGAGAAGAGGTTAAGAGACCAGAATCAGAGGTCCAAATGCTTGTGTTCAGATAGTCACTTTGCTTCTTGTTTGCTGGGTGATCTCAGGCAATGTGTTTCAGCTCTGTCCCTGCTTTCTCATCTATAAATTAGGAATATGGGATCCCTGCTTCATAATGTTGTTGTAGGACTAGGTGATTCATAGAAAATGTTCAACAGTCTCCAGCATGTAGTGAACACTGTACTGATTAATCCCGGACTTGGAGAGTAGGCCCAGGGAAACTGACTCCAAAGGCAGTGGTGGGGCCACTCTCCTGGCTTAGTGGGAAGGAAGGAGAAATTCAGGGTGGCTTTGGGGACTTGGGGAGCAGTCAATGCAGAAGCCATCATTCAGGGTGTTGCCAATAAGGAAGGACAGCAACCTGACCTGAAGTGGTTAGAAAACTGTTCCAAATTCCTGAAGATCATGGAGTTTTTCAGAGTGGGGAACTCCATCCTCTGGGCCTAATTCTTTCAACTATAGCCACCCTATTCTTGGACAGGTATGAAGCCAAAGTTATGGGCATCTATTCTGGGGCCTCAGGTGCTGGAACATACTAGCTGGAACTCTTCCTGGCTCACCTGTCTGTGCACCTCCCTTGTCTTCCCAACAGGTGACTTCCAGGTCTGCAGACAAGAGGAGAAGATGAAGGAAGAGTGTCCCCCCAGCTCTCATGTGCCCATCAGTGACAGCAAGTCTATCCTTAAGTAAGTTTTGGTGTGTGGGAAAGGAGATTTTGCACCTGCCATCTCTTCTTGGCCCCTCCCCTGCACGGCAGCCATGGTCAAGAGGCGGGGGACTTTTTCAGGGATAGAATATGTGCCCTAGGGACAGTGGTGGGTATTGTGTTTTAAGGCCTATTTCTTTGGAGATCAATGTCCCCTTCAGGGTGGGGTTTGAGCCAACCTCCTAGCACTCATAAAAATAGGAAGGCAGGAGGGCACCCACTGGGTTCCACAGGGACTACCTCTAATTTAATGTATTTACAAACTAGAATGATACTAACACTCTCATTATGTTGAATGGTTAAAAAAACTAAAACTGGTTGTGAGTTTTTCAGTTAAAAAAAAGTATTTTATTGTGTTTTTAACTTTGCTTATTTTTTATTTACTTTCATAAAAATATTGGGGATATTTTCTGAAATTCATTTCTGAACTAAAGAAAAGTATCTTTTTCATTTTTTCTTGCATTTTGAGTCCTGAGTCCAAATATTTTCTAATATTGTCTCCCTGCCTACTTGAGGGTAAGCCAGCATCCTTGAAATGATCAGCTTTCACAATCCAAGAAAACAGACATCATTATGCCACATCGTTGCTTCCTGCAGCATTATTTTCCATATTTAAATTTTATAATAAGAGCCATGTAGCAATATAATTTGAAAAAGTCATAATAACCTTAATCATGATTAAATTCATATAAGTATGTATTTGCTAATGATTTTATGTTCAGCATTTATCTACTTAGGGACAGAGTGGAGATGTGACATTGAATCCTGCCTTCTGAATGCTATAAGTTTATGCATTGCTTCCTCTGTTGGTTCCTTCATGCCCACGTCACACACAGGCTACAGACATAGGTCCTAGAGCCGGTTCTGCTGTCCTCACTTTGTTTTGCTTGCATGTGGCTGGAGGCACTGCCTGGGAAGGAGCCAGAGCCTTGGGCTCCAGCAGAGGAACCATACACCCCACAAGTCTAGCTGGGTAGGTATGGTTCCTATGAAAGACAGTCCAGAGGCAAGCACTTTGGCAAAATAAAACAATGTACCAGCTCTCACCAATAAGTTTTGTATTGATTCTGCTGATAGGTTAACAATTTAGATGTGCTGGGTTCAATAAAGGTGTCGTCGCTACTAATTTTACCTATTTTGTTTTCCCTTTTAATGTGGCTACTAAAGATTTAAAATTGGGCTGGGGTTGTGGCTCAGTGGTAGAGCACTTGCCTAGCACGTGTGAGGCACTGGGTTTGATTCTCAGCACCACATAAAAAAATAAAGATATTGTGTCCATCTACAAATAAAATATTTAAAAAAAAAAGATTTAAAATTACCTGTGTGGGGCTGGGGATACGGCTCAGTTGGTAGAGTGCTTGCTTTGCAAGCACTAAGGCCCTGGGTTCAATCCCCAGCACTGCAAAATAATAATAATAATAATAATAATAATAATAAAAAAATAAAATAACCTGTGTGGCTTGCATCTTGTGTGGACTGGCCTGGGCTGCCTTACAGAGCCTTCTCAGGTGTGGAAACTATGCTGGTCTTCTCTGTCCAGCACATCAGTCAGGGCACTGTCCCTTTCTCTTTATGCTGGATGAAGTGTATGGGCACAGTGGGCTCTCTGGGCCCTTCAGGATCTTACTCTCAGCCTGTTATCTTCATCCTTTGATGGCACCTCTGGAAAGTCAAGATGCAAAACAGGCGGGCACCCCTCCTGGTACCCCTGCAGAAGCCACACAGGGCCTTTATAGAAATCAGTACAAGGAAAAAGCATGAATCTTTGAAATGCCACTAATCCAAGCCCAGGGGATTTCTTTGAGGAAGTGACTCAGAGGTGGAGCACAGGGAAGTTGTCAGGAACGCTTATCTGTGATACTGAAAGTGCACATACCCTGGGTGTCCTGGTGTGGGGCTGGGGGCCTGCCTGCAAGTTTCGCTTCTTTCTCAGCCCCCTCTTCCCACAAGGGCCCACATGCTGAGCCTTCTGCAGAATGAAAGGGTAGGTGCCATGATGGTACAACCAGGTTTCTCTACTGATCACATGCAACTGGCAAAATGTGTATAATTATGACCATTTTATGAGGGAGAAACCCGAGGCTAGTGAAATCAAATGCCTGGTCTGGGTCCCCTCCACGCCCCAAGTGTATGTGTGTGTCTTTCCCTTTTTAGGTCAGAGCTCTTGAGCCTGCTGAAAACCTACAACTGTTACCACGAGGGCAGAAGCTTCCAGCTGAGGCATCGCGAGGTGAGGCCTGTGGCTCTTCCTTGTTCCTAGGGTCACACCGTTTATGCTGGCTTGCTGAAGACAGCCCTGGCTCACACCTGTTTTGTTCAGGGTAATTATGATGACTGTCCCCTTCACTCTGAGTGTCCCAGTTTGGATAATAAATTATATGATTACCCTTGTCCCTTTCTGGCCAGGAACCAGGTTACCAGCAGGCAGGATAAGGTTGGAGCATCCCTGTAAGAGTTTAGAGAAGGTAGGAATCACCTGTGCATCTTCTCCCTCTACCTTTGTCCAGGTAAATTGATGGGACAATGAAAGTCTCAGAGACTGCATAGCCCCTTCCTCTGCTCATCACAATGCTTAGTGGAGTGGACAAGGGAAGAGTCAGTCCCTCTTTGATCCCTACCAACCCAGCCAGGCATCCCTTTGACCTTCTTACCTATGTCCCCTAGTCCTCAGTGCTCTCATCTGTTAATAAGGTATTTGGGCCACTCTGGGGGGTTACAAGTTCAGATAGTTGTAGAGCCTTGCAGACTACCTATGGGGAGTGGGTCCAAACTAAGTGTGGCAGCTACCCATAAGATTCAGCCCATGACTGCCATGCAAGAATGTGGGCCTCATTCAGCCAAATCTGTCCTGATTTTTCAAAAGAAACTAGATATCTGGAACTTTGTGAAGAATTTCCTAAATCTACAAACACCATGGGGGCTTAACAAAATATGTCCAAGTTCAAACGCAGCCTTAGGCACCAGCTACACTTCAGGAAGTGTCCAGCAGGACTCAGGCTCAGTAGCCACTTGAGGGAAGATCAAACAGAGCCTTGGTCTTCCACCAGAATCTCCAGATATTTCACACAGGAGCATTAGGCATAGCATTGTATCCCTATCTGGGTCTAATTCAATGCATTTTGTATCTTAATGGTGACTCTGACCATGTTAGGATTTTATTTGGGGAATTTCCATGTTGAGATCCTATTGGCCACCTGTACATTCTCCATCTGTTGATGGCTGAAAAGGACCTGTGAATTTCAAGTTGCCCTTCTGCTATCAAACATAGGAATGGAAAACCCACAAGAGACTTCATCTGGTTGGAGACCACTGATTCACTAGTCCTCCCTATTGTTATTTATTCATAAGTCCACATCCTTCTTTAGGTGCCAATTGAGAGTTAGCTGTATACACAGTTAGCCTCAGTTAAGCACCTAAGGCACCTTACTAGCCATGAAAGAGGTCACCCTCTTTAGTTATGTAGGCTGCATAGGTGGAGAGCTTTAGGCTCCTGATCCAGGAAGGCTGGGCTGCCTATGACCACCTGGAATGGCACAAGCCTCACACTCACATTCCTTTGATGTGCCCTCCTCACTCCAGGCTTTGGCACTGGCTCTAACTACTTGTCCCCTTCTCTGAGTGCTGCCTTACCACCTCATCCTCTTTCCTCTTCCAGGAACCACCTCTCCAACCCTTCTCTTATCTGGCCTGCTCCCAGCCTACCCTATCCACACCTAGCCCCTTACTGCCTCTAGCATGGCCCTAAACCCACTACCTTGCCATAGTAGATTCTGCTGGCTCATTTCTTACCTGAGCAGTGAGCCCCTTGGAGCTGGGTCTGAGCCCAACTTGGTTCTGGCCTTGGTTCCCCAGGCTAGTCCCAGTGTGTACCTGTGTGTGTATAGCTGTTGGGTGACCAGCCAGCCAGTGCAGACCTGGAGTGAGTTGGGATGAGGAATGAGAACTGAATCCTGAGCTCCAGTATGCCAGGCAGTACGGAGGCAAAGGGGGAGAAGGGTCTGGCAAATGGGGCCAGAGGGCTTTTGCTCTTTGACCTGTGCTGCTAAGTGAGGAGTTGGCACCAATCTCAGATTGCTGGTAGAAGCAGGGGGTATGTTAGGATTGTCGACCTGCTGGGCTTCCATTTTTCGGTGCAGGGCCTTTCAGGAATTGATTAAGATCCTCATTGTTCTCATCAAGAGGTTCCTGCACCAGCAGTTTCACCATCACCTGGAAACTGGTTAAAAACACATTTTACCACCCCCTCCCCCAGCCCTGCTGGATCAGAATCTCTCAGTCCTTTAACAAGTGCATTCTGATGGAAGGTCAAGTTTGAGACACATCAGTAAGCACTTGGTTTTGGCACATGGGATTCCCCAGGGGATCATCTTTAATCCCCTCTGTAGGATCAGCTGTGTGGGTACAGGGCTGTGAAGTACCCACCTAAAGGTCTTACCCTGTGTGTGCAGGGCAGTCGGAGTGGAGAAGTGGGGGGACTCCACAGCCATCAGGAGGCATTTCTGACAGTAGGAAGTGAGCTCAGCAGGATTTTCATGTTCCTAGCCCTAGAGAGGATGTGAAGATCTGACCTGATCTCTAGAAAGCCAGAAGTACCTTTCAGGAGCTTTCTGCAGGCCTAATAGACTGGGGGTGCCATTGTGAGCATTTGCCTTTTCAGAGTAACAACCCCCATAAAGACAAGGCTGAAGGTCTGGGAGCCTCAGCATTCTTACACAGATAAGGATGACTGGTTCTGGGGCATCATGCCTCTGCGGGTATCTCTGAGGCCCTGTGACCTACACACCACCCATCTGAAAGATTTCAGATCTGACACTTCTTGGGCCTCTGGGATCCCCCATTCTCAGACACTTGCTGTAGGGCCATCCCAGGTGGATATTTCCTTGGGCAAAATGTCCAAAATTGTAATACAAGAGTTTTGTCCTGTGGGAATGACTATTTTCCAGGCAAAGGAATTTTGTCTCTCAGAGGTTAGTCCAAAGTCACATGGAAGATGTCTGCAGGGCTCTGAAGTCTGAGCAAAGTTGTTTACAATATAGTAATTCCAACTATGAACATAGGTGTGGCTGCATCCCTATACTTTGCTGATTTTAAGACCTTTGGGTATAAACCAAGGAGTGGGATGGCTGGGTCAAATGGTGGTTCCTTTCCAAGGTTTTTGAGGAATCTCCATACTGCTTTCCAGAGTGGCTGCACCAATCTGCAATTCCACCAGCAATGTAATAAGCCAAGCCCAAAAATCTAAAGGCCGAATGTTTTCTCTGATCAGTGGATGCTGATACATGGGGCGGGGGAGGATAAGAAAAGAATGGAAGAATTATGGATGGTGTAGAGGAAAATGGGACGGGAGGGGGAGGGGAAGGAAAAATAGTAGACTGAGACAGACAGTATTACCCTATGTATATGTAAGATTCTATGAATCGTGTGAATCTACATTGTGAAAAAAAAAAGATTATTCCCTGCTGTATAATTATATCAAAATGGGTTCTACTGTCATGTATAATTAAAAAGAACCAATAAAAAAATTCCATTCCCATCCTAGTTCAGAGGTCCTCAGAGGTCTCTATTTAGTATCGCTGAACAGGTCTCAGGAATACAGAGCTGTTTGTAGCCCTTGATCCCCAGGCTAAGCTGCCTTTGGCTGCACAGGGCCTTGCCACCCAGGTGTGCCCTCCTAAAGCCATTAGGAGTACTACTGAAAGAGACCTCCTCCTTGTTGCCATTGGGCCTCCCAGTAGCAATTGCAGCCTGAGTGCTGCACTTTGGGGACACTGTCTTCTTCACAGTCACATCCTGTGTCTGGAGAAGTTGGAGAGATGATGTGCCTCTGTGCACAGGGACCATACTCTGGGGAAAATGTTTCCTTGGGACCCTTCTCCCAGCTTCCTTAGGGCGAAGGGATAGATTTTTCCTCTCTGGAGGCTAAGCTACCAGTGAGCCTTGCCTTTTGGACGGTTTTGCTTGTATTACAATGAAAAGTATGAGCTGCTGAGAGAAATGTGTGCCTTTTGAAGATGGCAGTGTGAAGTAGGCTGGCTGGCGTCTCAAAAGTTGACTACTTGGAAATGACCTGTGTGTAAACCTCTCACTCTAGACTAGCAGTGGGAGCTAGAGGCAGGTTAACCCTCACCCAGGTGTCTGGCATTTGTGCCCAAGCCTCTCCCTCAGCTCCCAATTGGCTCGCAGGCTCCCCCTTATGGGAATGAGCATGTACTACACCCAGTCCAACTCATGGCCTCACAGGCCCTGAGCTATGTAACAGAAGGACCCTCCTCCTGGATCTCTGTCTTCTTCAGCGGTGAAGGAAAGACAGTATCCTTTCCTAGGAGGGTTGCCCCATTCCCTCTCCTGGAAGACCTCTGAACCCTAAAATGAGTTACTGACCACTTGGACGTCTGTTCCCTGGGAGCAAAGGACCTCCCAGCCCACTCCTAAGGGAGGGACTTGAACCCCAAGCCCCTTTCTGACTGCCTAGAAGCTAGGAGTCAGGAGAATGTGATTGCTCAATAGGGGCTCCCACCAGGAGGACCTAGCATAGAGGGAAAGGAATTCTAGGCTGTCCTGTCCTCAACAGCTTGGGACACTGCCAGAAGTCCCTTCCCCGGGTTTTTAATTCAGGGGCTGGGTGGAGAGCACATTCTGAAGGTGCCATTAACTTCTTTCACATCAAGGATTATTTGATGCCTGGGTCCAGGCATCCACTCACCCCATCTGAACATCCCCCCACCCCAGCCCCTTGCAACACTATGGTTGCTGAGCATGGATAGGGTATGAAGTTCCACAAGATGTTGTACTAGTTGCCAGGTACCTCCCACTGGCCCAGTTTTCATGCTGTCTTGTAGAAGGGGCTGCAGTGAGGGTGGGCCCAGCAAACCTAGCTCACCTAGTCACTAGCCAGGAACCCACTGGGTAGGTCAGCCCTGCCCACCACTCCTGAGGATATTATGGCTAAAAGAACACCCTACATGTATTTATAGCAGGTCAGGGACCCACAGGTTGGAAATTATTGAAGAGACACAGTAGTCTGTGATAGGTGCAAATATCTGTAGTTGGTGCTTATCATTCCATCTCCAAGTTCATTTGTCCAGTTTCCCCAACATCTGTATGGAAAGGTGTTGGTGTCTACCACTTTACAGATAAGGAAATTGAGTCATTATTTGTCTGGAACTCTTTCTTTTCTTTTCTTTTCTTTTTTGGTACTGGGGATTGAACCCAAGGGCACTCAACCACTGAGCCACATCCCCAGCCCCATTTTGTATTTTATTTAGAGACAGGGTCTCACTGAGTTGCTTAGGGCCTCGCTAAGTTGCTGAGGTTGGCTTTGAACTCACGATCCTCCTGTCTCAGCCTCCCAAGTGCTGGGATTACAGGTACGCGCCACCGCGCCCGGCCCGGAACTCTTTTTAGTGTGTGGTTTGCATCTGCCTTCCCAGAAAACCCACACAAACAAGGATAGATAAACATTTAACAAGTCCAAAGCAATTAAACTAGACATACAAACACAAATAAATAAAGAATGAAAATAGATTGATAGTTCACCAAGCAAGGAGACAGAAGAAACTTAAGCTGACCCAGTTAGCTTGGCTGTGGGTCCCCAACTCTGTCCTTTTCTCCTCTCTCTCTGCCACTCCACCTTGAACAGGGTCAACCCACTACAAGAGAACAGGGTGGTCAGTCTTTAGTCATGATTCTTTTCAGTTCTCTGAGTCCATATCTGCATTCTCTGAGGATGGAATCCACCCCAATTCCCTGTCCTTATCTTCATGCTTACTAGATCCCTCCATCAACTGGGGTTCTCCAGGCTGAGGGGACCCAGAGCTGACCTGTGTTGGTTGGAGTTTTAGGACATCTGAACTGGGTAGAGATGATGCAGGTAGAGGTAGGGACCAGATCAACAGGTCCAAGCATGTGGCACCCTGCAAGTTGAATGGTACATTCTGACTTGGCATGGGGACTCTCCCAATGCCACAACAGAACTTGTGAATTGGAGCCATCAGGGTTCCCCCAGTGACAGTTCCCCTAGAACACAGTGGTACATTTGCTGAGATTCCATGTTTTATATTGGATGTCATGGAGCAAGGGCTCTGGGGGTAGGGATGAAGGGTCTGACTTGGGTATGTCCAGGGCCTTGCTCTGAAGCCTCCAGGGAGCTGAAACCCCTACCCCTAAACCCTGCCCTGATTTCTCCACCTATGACTGCAATAGCTGCCTAGGGTTGAGGCTTACGACGTGCATTTACTCATCACGTTCCATCAGTTATTCTCATGTTACCCATGAGAAAAACAAAGAACAGAGACACAAATCACTTGCCTAAAGTGACAGGCCAGTTAGGAGCAGAGCAGATGGCATCAGTCGTGTCTCCTCATGTGAGACAGGCTGTCATCACTCTTCAGAGTAGGGGGTGTCACTGTGAATGGCTAGAACAGGCAGCTCCTGCATAAAGGCAGTTCCCTCCCAAAGACCTGACAGGGACAGTGGCTGCCACAAGGCAGGGCGGGTGGGGAGGCAGTGTAAACCCAGCGTGCTCTTTACAGAAGCCTTTATTGGGGAGGGGTCAGAGTTCGTGGATCACGGGGAGGTGCAAGTAGAGACTTCTGAGGATACTGCTCTGGCGGGGGTTGCAGGGGGAGGCTGTGGCCCGACCGGGCTGCCCGGAAGTCCAGCTTTTCAGGTTGGAGCTCTGGTATACATCCTGTAATGGTCTTGTCAGAGAGTGCCCAAGTGCCCTGGCTTCACAGAGCCTCCCTCTGGGGGACGCACTGGCCTTGCCACTGTTCATCTCTCTGTGTGTACCCCAGTGTCCTGCAGAGGGGCCAGTTCTTCTGGGCAGGTCCCTCCTATTTGTCTCCTTTCTCTGAGACTCCCCAAAGAGCCAGTCCAGAGGGTCAGTGGTATCAGCAGAGGGCAGTGTGGGCTGCTGACCAAGGAAGCTGGCAGTGCTGTCCTGAAGGGATGCTGCAGGGTGACTCTTCTCACTGGCCTGGGAGGGCCTGTGGGGTTTGCTGGGTCGGCTTCTGGCAGTGACCTTGTCAAGCGCAGAGGTGGGCTGTGCCAGTTGACAGATAGACCTTACATAGTCATCCAGGCTAGGGGAGGCTGGGGCATCCTGCCCAGGTCCCCCTGGCAGCATCTCCTCTGAAGTCTCCCGAATTGTGGGCAGGTGGGCCACAGAGAGTAGAAGGCGGGACCTCATTGCTTCTAGTGAAACAGAGGCGGCAACCTGTTGGCCAACAGAGACCAGGTGGTGAAGATCTGCCATGCCATCCTGACACCCCTGCTCCTGTGTCCCCTCCATCATCTGAGGCTGTTGTAGGAACCACGTACCCGAGAGCAACGTGAAATTTGCAGATCTAAGACCAAGGATCAGATTCCTGGGCTTGTCCTTGTTGCTAACATTAAAACTACAGGTGCTAAAGACTTTATTACTATGGTTTAAGTTTGTGCACAGATAGAGAACCCAAATGCACAAGTGTGGAATCAGAAGAAACCTGGATTTAAAACCAGGATCTGCCACTTACTGCACTTGAGACCTTTGGCAAGATTGCCTCTCCAAGCCTCCAGTTATAAAAACAGCCCCCGCAGGGGTGTTGTGGGAAACTCATGAAATAACACCTCTTGTGTGAAATCCCTTTGTAAAATCAAAGCCTTCTGCAGAAGTGGCTATTAGCCCTCTACAGCCTGCCTTTAGCTGCACCACCCTGCTTTATATCCTGTAGTGAGATTGTACAAGTCAAAGCCAAGAATTGCTCTCAAAGATAAACAAGCCCTTGTGTTTGTCTCAAATCAGGCAGCATTTGCTCTTTTTCTTACCTGTACTCAAGGGTCTAGGAGTGGCAGGAAGACTGGATGACCAAGGACGATCCTGTCCAAGGGAAGCCCCAGGAAGCTCTGGGGTAGAGAGATGGGGATCCAGCAGCTGGAGCCCTGGGTCCAGTGTTGGGTCACTGGGAAGAGGACGGTGAGAATGAAGTGCTGTGGGTTGATATCCAATATCTGCAGCAGCAGGCTTCTCCCTGTGCAGTCTGGCAAACCTTGAGGCCTGACGGCTGCTTTTATACCTTTGCTCCAGTCATCAATTACTGTCACGAGGGCCAAAAATAGCAGTGTTCAGGAAGGCGCTCTGAGGAAAACAGCTTGGCGGGTGGGGCCTGGCCCAGCTGCCAGCCTGGAGCTTGTGTTTGTGCCTGTGGGAGGCTGGGGACTGTTTACACTGCAGGGCAGGGGCGGGGTGGCCTTCACTCTTGGCCACCTTACTGTGCTGGAAGTCAGGGGGCTCCACAGGGTTCCTATAGACATACCCAGGGTCTGCCACCCCGCGACCCCTGGAAACCCTGATGCTGTGCTCATTCTTGCTGATTCCTGGGCCTGCACTGTGAGGTTGGGCCAGCCAGGTCCTCAGGCAGCAGTCACACAGAGCCCCAGCCTGGAGGCTACCTGGGCCTGCTCCAAGGTGAGGCACACCCACCTTGGACTGGGACCAAGGGCAGCCTGCTGGGAGTCGGGTCCTGATCTTGCAACATCCCAGATGAGGTACTTCTAAAAGTAAATGTGTTTATTTACTTGTTCACTAAATACATAGTGCTACTGTGTGTCAGTGACTTCAAGTGCAGTAAACAGCAGTGGACAGTCATGGCCCTCCGGAGCTTACATTCCAGGGAGGGAGACAATCAGGACATCAGTGGACAGGTGTTGTGACTTCAGGTATTGATGATAGACAGCTGCAAACTGAAGTACAGCAGTGGCATGGGACAGTGTGGCATGGGACAGTGGCATGGGACTCACTGCGGCTGTGAGTACGGCAGTTAGGAGTATCTTCCCTAAGAATTGACATTGATGTAGAGATTTGAAAAAAAGTGGCAGCATGTGCAAAGACCCTACGATAAGAGTGTGTTGACAAGTTCAGGGGACGTTATGCCTGCCCTTGTGGGAGGTCAGAAGGTCTTGGTACACATGCTGGATTTCCTCCAGAGGTTGACAGAAGGACCCTGCAGGGTTGGAACAGTGTGCTAAAGTCTGGCATGTGCTCTGCCTACTGTGCCCAGGCTAAAGGGGATGGCTCGTAGGGAACAACTGGGCAGTACTGGGAAGCACAGGGGTGACTTCCAGGACAGGAAGCTGCTGAGGACAAGGTGTGCAACTCCTGGGAAAGGTCTTGGTAAAGAGCAAGCACTATGCCATCTCAGACAGGCCCCAGGTCCTCCACCCCAGCTTGAGCCCCACCTGGAACGTACCTGTCCTCAGGTGGGGGAGGAAGAGGAGTCCCTCATCCTGGGATCTTGGTCCCAAGTTCTTGCATTCCACATGGGGAAAGGCGCCAGGTACCTGCGAACACTAAGCAGGATTTCAATGCTGCAGTTCCACCTTGGTGGTTCTTGTATCTGGAGGCTTCTGTAGAGCCTTTGTCTGTTTCTCTGGCACTTCTTTGAATTTATTAGTAATTAACTAATTAGTCAAGGAACTGATCTGAGGAGGAAAGAGTTGCCTGGGACACGGATTTATAGGGCCCACAATGACTTCCTGGTATGTGAAATTCGAGGCCTTTTGGGTTTGGTATGGGATCAGGAGACCCAGGTTCTCCTCCTGTGTCTGCCTGCAGGCACTTCTGTACCTATGTCCTGGAACTTAGTAGAATCTGCTGTGTACTTAGTTTTTCATTAATTTGATCAGAGACAGCTTCAGGCTAATAGGGCCTCCCCTCCATTCCAGTGGTTCCAGGAAGAAGGGAGGGTGTAGACATGGTGAATGGGCATGTTGGAAGCATAGGACATCTGTGTGTAGGGACATTCAGCATAGTCCCATCAGGTCAACCCATACTTTGCCTCCTCCTTCATTGCAAGATCCCCAGATCTTCCTCCCTAAAGGCCCAGCCTGGGAAGTCCAGCCCCACGGCCTGCCCCAGCTGTGCCTTTGTCTCATCCTGAAGTGGGGCAGGCATTCCGTCCTCATTGAGATGCTGATTAAGCTTGCTCCCCACCTCCCCTCCAGCAGTCTCCAGCCCAGGTGTAGCCAGCCACCTGACTTTTTCAGCTGTCCTGGGTTTTCTTCAGGCTGACCAGGCTGTTATTTCCTGCCCCTGACTTTGTCCAGGCAGGTCCTGCTGTCAGGAATACCTGCCCCCTCATCCTCTCCATCCAACTTCAACTTTCTCCAAGAACTACTGAACAAACACCTTCTTCAGAAGCCTCCCTCATCTCTCCTTCTGCATCCTGGTGTGCCCTTGTGACTGGGATATTGTCTCTCTCATCTCCCTCTGCTCAGAGTAGAGCCAGAGGGCAGTGGGTCTTCATGAATGAGGTGTCCCCACAAGCTGAGATGTTACAGGTAGGGCAGGGACTTGTGATAGAACTACCTGAGGCCGAGATAGAGGAGCTGAATCTTTCTTTGGCTTTTCTTATTTTCCCCAGGGACCTTTAACTCCATAGCTTAATACTGGCCTTTACAGGGAGTTTGGTTTCACATCTGAGCCTGCGAATCATCAGTGGGTATGAAAGTGGCTCTGGTATTTTCTTGTTTGGTTTCTTTTTAGTCAATAGTACAAGGTCATATCAGAGAGCTATATGTATGTTCAATAACTTCAGAGGAGATCATTTTATCAGACTGAAACTAGAAATGATTGCTAACTGTAATTCCAAACTGTGCAAGGCACCTCTGAAAATATCAGGAATATGAAGAAGTTTCCACAGTGCCCTGTTCTCATGGGGCTTTCAGTGCCAGTGAGGTGAGAGAAATGGAATTTGTGAATCTTAAATGTTGTTCAAAAATAACTGCAGGCTGGGCACGGTGACACATGCCTATAATCCCATCTGCTCCGAAGGTTGAGACAGAAGGATCACGAGTTCAAAGCCAGCCTCAGCAACAATAAGGCACTAAGCAACTCAGTGAGATCGTGTCTCTAAACAAAATACAAAAATAGGGTTGGAGATGTGGCTCAAAAAAAAAAAAACTGCTTGATTCTATCCACTTAAATGAGAAGTCTAAAGTAAACTTGTAGAAGCATAGAGAAGAACCATGGTTACCGGAAGCACTGGGGGAGGGCAGGGAAAATGGGGATTGTTGTTCAATGAGTATAAAGTTGCAGTTATACAAGATGAGTAAGTTTAAGAGATCTGCTGGACAACACTGTGCTCAGAGTGAACAATGATGCATTGTGCACTTAAACATTCATTAAGAGGGCAGGTCTTGTGTTGAATGTTCTTACAACAAAACAAGTAAATAAAGAAATACAATGTTGAATGAGATTGTAATGGAAGAATGATGTTTAAGTTCACTGGCTCCGGTGGGAGGGTGCTCAAGGTTACCAGCAGGTGCTCTGAGGACACAAATGATGAAGCCTGGCCTAGCCCACTTACAGGGCCATGGGGCTGGGTGCACAGAGTCTGAGTTGGTCACTGGGAAGCAGAGAACTGAAATAGGTCGGAGACACAGAATTAAGGATACAAAGGGTGTGAGCCAGCACCAGCCAAGGTGGTGGACAGCACCAACCAAGGAGCAGAGGACTCGTGGATTAGGACTTCAAGTTAGGTGGCAGGGAAGGAGCTGTGCTAACTGCAGAACTAAGGAAACCAAGACCGGTTAGGGCCAAGGGATGAAAGCTGTTTCGTAGAAATATTGGAGGGGGATTTGGGACTGGCAATATCCCAGAAGTAGTGAAAAAACAAGATCAGCTATCAGGAAAAAAAGTCAGCTTGGAATTCTTGGTGTAGAATGAGTTCCAACAAATGGAACTCATCTGAAGTGTGGGGAGAAGGACAGGGCGGAGACTCCTCTGGAAGAGGAACTCCTTTGCCTTGGTGAACATGAGACCCAGCAGGATCTGGTGAAATAGGGACCCCTGACCAGGCACAGTGTAGGCAAAGCAGTGCCTTGTGTGGACAATGGCCACACTGTGCTTCTTTGGGAACATGCTTTCCTCACTGCAGTGTGGACGTGCCTGCTGGACAGCTGTAGGTTCCTGTCGAACATTGACTCAGCCCTCTGTTCTGGCTCTGCTGTGCCTCTGGCCAGGCCAGAGCTGGATGGTGGAAAGCACGCCTCAGGCTTCCTCCCACAGGGCCCTGGCCTCCTGCCCTGGAGCACGTAGTGTCTGGCAGGTCTTCCTTAGCAGAGGAGGGAGCCCCAGGGAGAAGGAGTGGTTTGAGGGCTGTCTGAATGTGCTATCCCTGAGTGGGTATGGGAAGGGGGGCCTGTAACTCTGGGGGTGCTGCTCTGTGGCAGAAGGTTGATGCGTATGGGCCTCACAGGAGGAAGGGGCTCTGATCATTGAGGGACTCCTCAACATCGCCTGGGGACTCAGACGGCCCATCCGGCTCCAGATGCAAGATGACCGGGAGCGAGTGCACCTCCCCTCAGCTTCATGGACACCTGGACAACCCAGTTACCCACCGTGAGTGCTCAAAGGGCAGAGTGGGGTCAGTGGGCCTCATGACACCTTTCATCCCTAGCATTACTGTTTAGGGCGTTTGTGGGCTATGCTCAGTCAGGGTTCTGGCATGCGAGCACAACCCAGTGTGACCCTCATTGCCCTGTGACAACCTCAGTTCTTCCTCACTTCATCTGCACAATATGCAGCCTCACTCAGGATGGCCTTCCTAGATAACAACCACATCATCTCCCTCCCTCCTGCAAACTATTCCTGGGCTTCCATCACCTTCATTTTACAACCCAGGGCCAAGTGTTCTACCCCTGAGCTGCTTTCCCAGCCCATTCAGACCTCCTAGGGGGAGGGGGACTAAGAAGTCTCATAAGTTTAACTTCCTATTACTCTACTATTATTTTAATATCAGATTTTATTTTTATAAATCTATTGGAATTTAACATCAGACTTATTATCAAGAGAATGTTTTGATCAGAAGGAAAAAGTTTTCCTACCAATCTTACTGTTTCATGGATATTTACCTCCTACACGCTTACCCTCAAAAGGGCAGTTAGTGGCTAAACTTTGCTTGTTTCTGTGTGGAGTGACTCTTCCTAAGAGGCAAGCACAGAACTGTGTCCCCTACAAGCCTGAAGGTAGCATGGATGCTCTGAGATGTCTCAGCATGTTGACCCACCAGCACATCCCCTGGTGTCCCTGGTGTCCCTGGTCACTTGTAGCAAATTTTGAGCCACACAGACTTAGAGCATAAAGAAAGACTCCTTGGAAAAGCTGTAGTGTGACTCATGTTCCTTTCCTGATGTAAAAGTGGTCCCAGGTACAATCAGCAGATGCAGACAACAGCCCATGTGTTCCCCTGGACCCTCCTGTCCGATCCCCTCTGGTAACATTTTATTGCAGGTAGTTTCCCATTGTGCCTGTTCCTTCTCCATCCTGGCACTGGCTGTCCTGGCATGGGGTCAGTTCTATAAGAAACCTGGAGAATGGTTCTCTGGAGATTACCTGACTCCCCACTAGGCCCTTGGAAAGCTCAGAAAGCCCACTGATCACACAGCTGCATGGGGATGCACAGCACCGGCCCTGTGCATGTGCCTAAATGTTGCAGCCCGGCATGGCCACTAGGGTCTGTGGGGTTAGACTTTTGCTCTTCCCACAGATACTGTGGGAAAACTTTGCATTTCTTTGGTTGTTTGCATTCACTTGACTCAGCCTGCCCTCAGAGGCAGCCAGACTCATCTTTTTGGCCGGAGCCACCAGAGCATTGTGATTGTCTCTTTTCAGAAAGGAGCCACCTTCCCAGGACAGCAAAGTCACTGCTGAGGAACCAAGTGCTCAGCCTGTGCACAAGGCTGAAAGTTCCAGAGATGGCTCAGGTGAGTGGAGCCCATGAGCTCTCAGGACCCTGTTTCATCCAGCGGAAGTGTGCTCAACCTCGGTCCCTGAAGTGCAGGCTTGTGGAATAGCCCCAAGTGGCTTCATTTATCTTAGGATCGACCATTTCTAAACACTTTGTTTACAATCTCATTTACTCCCTTTGTGGAAAAGGAAGCAGAGACTTGCAGAAGTGTCACAGTATGTCAGTGGCCTGAGTCCCCTGCACTGTGTCATGCTGTACAAAGGAAGAGCTTCAGCAAGAGGGCACCTTGCCCTCCTGGCCCTCGGGCTCTGGTGCCTCAAACATAATTGCTCCCCTGTCCTCTTTGTGCCCCTTCCCTCAGCACTCAGTAAAGGAGCGGGTACTCAGAAGACAGGGTTGAAATGCCTAAAGACCTCGCTGGGCTCCATAAGACAGACAGGGAGGCTTATAGCCACATGATGTGACACAAGTTACACCTTTCTGTCTGCAAAGCACCCAAGCGCTACCCCTGCCTCTAACACAGGAGCAACCCTAATGTCGTTGTGTATGGTAGGGCAGTATGACCAGACCACAGGATGCTCAGGAACCTGGCAAAGCCCACAGGTGGCCTGGTGGCTAGACACATGGCAGTTTCTCTGCTGCTGTCCTCCACCCAACCACCATCTGGTCATTTCTCTCTCTAGGGCCCCTGGAAGAAGAGGAGGAAGCACCACAGTTGATGAGGACCCAGAGTGATGCCAGTTGTATGATCCAGAGGAGGCCCAAGTGCCGTGCACCTGGGGAGGCCCAGCGCATCCGTCGACACCGATTCTCTATCAATGGACACTTTTATAATCATAAGGTGATGTTCCCGCCTGGCCTTTTCCAGGGCCCTGAAGCTGAGAGCACAGGAGCCATTACCAAGCAGAGGCACTGTGGCCCCATGATCCTTGTCACCGCCCACCCCAGTCCTGAAGGCTCAGGAATCTTGCCCAGAGTACCATTGGCATCACAACTCATTCATGATCTGTGCTTTCTCCACCACACACTCACTGTCTATGCATTCTCCAAGTTGTGTGGATTTTGGGCAAGTAAACTCAAGGCAGACAGTAATGCCAATTTATCTTTAGTGAGGTCATGTTCTATAAAGTTTCCATCCAAGCTCAATTGATCATTCCGTGGGAACAGCATGTATCCAGCCACCACTCTCACTTGATGAATTAAGCCTGCTAGCAGAGGTGTGTCTAGGGGCATGTGTGTTTGTTCCCAGAGAACCTGAAAAGCTCCTCATTCCCAGCACCCGCCTTTTGTCCTAGTATACATTGTACTGACCTTAGGAAAAGATCACCTTCCCCAAATTACATCATTCCACAAACAAAAGAAACTAAAAGGAGAAGTTAATTGTTACTATAAATGGAATGAGTGGCAGTTTGGGTGAGGCCTGATTGGAGTGTCCTGTGATAGGCCATATCCTGCTGCCCTGGGAAACGAAAGCAGGAGTTTCCAGTTTGAGCAGCTGCCCTTCTTGAAGGAGCATGACTCATGGAGGTGGAAGAACCTGGGTAAAGGGAGGCCTAGGGGTCAGGTCTGAAGAAGCAAGGAGGTCAGGCCTCCTAGTGGCTATTCAGGCTATCCTTGGGGCACCCTGGACTTTGTGATAAAATTTCAACTCTGTAAGTTGAACGGACACTTCTTTACTCTCACTGCCTCCCTCCCATTCCTTGCTAAGTTTGCAGTAACAGTTTATTAATAATGATAGGGTTTTGTTTGCTAAGACCAGAAAAATTCAACACTATTTGAAAATCAGGTCTCCTGAAAGAGCAAAGGGCAGCCAGGGTTGAAGTTCAATGCAATTATATAGATTAATAATAGGATCCATATTATGACTTCAGTATCCTTTAAATCTTGTACCAAAAAGGTTTAGTCTGTAAAGGTTAAGCTCCAGTTGTTAGTAATTGAATAAATATTGATGTGCTATTTTAAGAAATTTTCAAAAATTGTCGAAGAATTTGTACATGAGGCCAGGCGTGGTGGAACATACCTGTAATCCTAGTGGCTTAGGAGGCTGAGTCAGGGGGATCACAGGTTCAAAGCTAGCCTCAGCAATTTAATAAGGCCCTGAACAACTTACTGAGACCCTGTCTCAAAATAAAAATAAACCAGGCTGGGATGTGGCTTCGTGGTTTAACACTCCTGGGTTCCTAACAAAGAAGAATCTTTTGCCCCATGACTCAAGGTCCCAACAGTGGGGTTGCACTCCAGTACATTGACTTCTCTAGCGTCTCATTCATCTCTAAGAGGTATGTCTGGAACACTGAACCTTATTTTAGGCATTGCAAATATCTCAGGGACATGATGTCTGGAGCACTCTATGAGCTTAAAAGAAAGGAACAATGAGGGTTCTCATCACAGTCACAGCCTTATTTCCATTTGAACCACCTCCCAAGAGGCGTTGCTCAGCCAGCCACACACTCAGGCCTTGGCCTATTACCCCAGGAACCTCATTATCCTGTTTACCTGGATACATTTTTCCAGGCAGATGCCCTACCTTCCAGAACACATACTAGGAACTTAGACATTTTGAACAGTTGTATCACATCTCCTGGGTGAGAAAAGAGCTCCAAAAGAGAAATCCCAAATGAAAGCCTTCTTTCTTACCTTGCTCTACATCCTTACCCACTTGGTATTCATAGAAATTAGGGTACAAATCCTCAACTCACAAGCAACAATTGAAGAAAAAAAAAAAAAAAGAATTGTAGCACTGACTTTGGGTGGGAGTTGTTCCAGGGTTTATTTCTTAGAACTGTATACTTGTCATACTTCACTCAATCATTTCCCCAAACTGTTCTGATTCACAGTGAGGTTGGTTTTATTTCCAGACTGGGTAAAATTTTTTAGCTATTCCCTCTGCTTTGTCCTGGCCTATTGGATTTGAATGTAGTCTATTAGAGAGAATCCTTTTGTGGTTAGAGATGAGAAAACAGCCCTAAGACTTTTGTTCCCGCTTGGAGTTCACTGGTTTTGTCTTGAGTTTCTCAAGGTTTTGTGCAGAAGAAACACCAACAGTCTCTTGCTAATAAGACCTTTCAACTCCTTGAAATGACCTAACCCCTCTATTCAATGTTTCTTGGGAACTGACTGCTTTCTGGATAATGCAGAACCCAGAGACAATCTAGGTCTTGGCTACAGAAGAAGCAGGTTGGGCTTTGTAGCTGACTCTGGATCTTACTGGAATAGAGAACAGTTGGGGATACTGAGCAAGTCCCTTAAGCACCCTGAGTCTCAACTACTTCCTTGAGAAAACAGACTATAGAAGAGGAATATGAGAACTTGAACTCAGCTTGAGAGTAAAGACACCTGACTATTTGCAGAATAGTTTCTCCAGGAGGCACCTGAACCCAGGGGTTAATGTGTGGGCTTTCAAGTATTGCAGAATCTTTACATGGCACTGTCCTTTCTAGATGGGTGACTCCAACCATCTATTTAACCTTCTATAATCCTGTATTTTCTTATCTAAGAAAAGGGAGCTGGTTATAGGCATGTCAAAGGGTTGTTATGAGGATTATATAAAATATTGTATATAAAATATTTAGCAAGTTCAATACATGATTAGTATTTATTGAGGACTTATTAAGTATCAGGCAATGTCCTGGGTGATTTCATATTCACATGTTCCTCCACTTGTGTTTTTTTTTTATTATTCATTTAATTTTGATCCATTGAACACAAATGGAGTACAGCTATTGTTTCTCTGGTTGTACACAAAGTAGAGTCACACCATCTGTGCGTTCATGCATGTACACAGGGCAATGATGTCTGTCTCATTCTGTTATTATTCTTGCCCCCCCACCCTGACCCCACCCCTCCCTTCCCTCTATGCTATCTATCCTTCCTCCATTCTTGCCACCCTTCCATCCCGCATTATGCATCATCATTCACATATCAGAGAGATCATTCGGCCTTTGGATTTCCACTTGTTTTAATCAGGTTTTTCACTGCTGTGACTAAGACCCGACCAGAACAATTATACAGGGGGAAAAGTTTGAGGACTCATGGTTTTAGAGTTCTCAGTCTGTAAACAGTCAGCTCCATCCCTCAGGGCTCAAGGTGAGGCTAAACATCATGGTGGAAGAGTGTGGCAGAGGTACTCAGTTCATATGATGATCAGAAAGCAGAGAGAGAGAGAGAGACTCCACTCACCAGATACAAAATATATACCCCTAAGCATCACCCCAATGTCCTACCTCCTCTAGCCACACCCCACCTGCCTTCAGTTACCATTCACTTGATCCAATTGGGTGATTAATTCACTGATTGAGTCAAGGCTCTTATAACTCAATCATTTTTTTTCTGACCCTTCAGGCATTGTTTCACTTGTGAGCTTTTGGGGGACACCTCATATCCAAACCATATCAACTTGTGATGAGGTTATATCCTAATAAACCCATCATATGTTGAAAATATCAATGATGAAAATGTATCTGATATACCCGACCTCCCAAACATCATCCCTTAGCAACACAGCATGCTGTAGAGAGCTGGTAGTTTTCCCTGGTGATCACATGACTGACTGGGAGCTGTGGCCCACTACCCTACCCAGTACTGAGAGAGAAATTAGGACCATTTATCACTAGCCCAGAAAAAGATCCAAATTCCAAATTCAAGTATAATTTCTACTGAATGTGTATAGCTTCTGATCCATTGTAAAGTTCAAAAATTGTGAGTCAAACAATCATAAGTTGGTTTCTCACAGACAAAAGCAAGACATATGCAAGAATATAATGTCTCCTTCCCCAAGGAAAAAGCAAAACTGGGAAGAAGCCCATGTGGCTGGAGCACAGGGTGCTTGTGTCATACATGCATAGTAATTAGAGGAGATGTGGATGGTATTGTAGAGGCTGTGGGAAGTCTTCAGGTCTTTTTAATTAGAACCATGCTTTAAAAAAAAATCTCTCTGACAAAGTGTTCTGTACAGATAGCATGGCCTTGTGTTCTTTCCAACTGCAGATTCTAGGTCAGGAGGTCTGAATTGGGTTGGGAGAGGTGTGAAGGCTGAGGTGAGACTTTAGGTCATGAAGCAGACCAGATCACACTCTGCATTTCAGAGCTTCGTAAAGGGTGGTGTACATTTGGGCAGTAGTATGGAGTCTGGTTTGGAAGGGCTGAGATGAAGAGAACATGTTGGGAACCGCTGTAGTGTGACTTGAGGACCTCTGTTCAGGCATGCTGGGAGAACATGGAGAAATAGACTTGGGATATTTAAGTTTTAGAATCAACAAACACTTGGTGATTCAATTGACACAACGAGTGAAGGGAAAACTGGCTTTCCCTTCCCCAGTGAATGACTTCCAGGACCCTGGTTCCTAGGATGCAGAGGGCTGGCCCTGATGGCGTGTAGGGAGTGGAGTTATATTTCTTAGGGATCTCTGTAAGACACACACCATTACAACTTCCCTCAGTGCCTCTAGGTCTGGGAACAGTTTGCATGTGGAGCTGCATGAATGGACAGGTGCAGGTGTTCCTAGAGCCAAGGCATCTGTTGCTTGAGTGTGCTCAGCACTGAGATGCCAGCCCTGAGCTGTCTTCCTGCCCTACACAGACCTCTGTGTTCACTCCTGCCTATGGGTCCGTGACCAACGTGAGAGTCAACAGCACCATGACCACTCTGCAGGTGCTTACCCTGCTGCTGAACAAGTTCAGAGTAAGTCTGGCCACAATGGAGCAGCCTTTCCCTGGGATGCTGATGCTTTGCTGTTTTGCTGGGATGGGGCTAGAGCAGCTGGGGAGGGCTGCGAATGACTCCTGGGAAGATTAGCAAGGTTTCCTCTGCTGAACTGACATCTCTGGTATTTTCAGTAAAGAGGGAAGTAAGGCTCTGGGATTTTTGTCAGGGATCTCATGGGTGTCAGGATAGGCTCAGGCTGCAAAATCAAATAGTTTTTGCACCTTGTGTATGTTGCTTTGTGGTTGTGGTTACTTTGTTCTATTTTGTCTCAAAAAGTTGCAAGACTGACTCTGTGACTTCCTGTGCAGGTGGAAGATGGCCCTGGTGAGTTTGCGCTCTACATCGTCCATGAGTCTGGAGGTAAGTGCCAACTTCAGCTTCCAGATTATAAACACAAAAAGATTCTATTCCGATGGCAAGCTTGCCAACTGTACTTCTTCCCTGAGGGCTCTGGGCTGGCCTGTCTGGCAGTAGGTAGCCCTTCCATACTGGCATATACTGCACCTCTACCACGTAACTTCTTCCCCAACCCCAACCCAGGCACCTTTGCCATCACTCTCAGAATCGCTCCAAAATTGTGCACAAAGCCACTGTCAACAACCTCTTCAAATGAAATGGACCATTCTCAAGCTTGTTGTGATTGAGTCAGAAGGGGTGGGGATCACCATATGCCAGAAGCTGAGCCATGGGGCTGCTTCCACGGAGCCCGCATGCCCCTCTCAGGGTGCAGCACTGTTGCAGCACGTCTTATAACTGAGCAGGCCTGCACTTCCGCATTTCTGTTCCCCCTACTGTCCACTCAGCTCCTGTTTCTCTCCTGGCTAGACTTCGTTGAATGACACTATAGAAGAAGGCAAAAAAGTATTTTCCCTCCACCCTCCTTGGGTTCATTGGCTGGGTCTTATATATTAGATTGGGAAGAGAAAAAGGAAAGGGGTTTGTGAACAGGTGCATGGTGCATACCCATGGGAATTCTCAGGAATGACTGGCTCAAAGGGGTGGTTAGAAATCGGGCTTTCGCAGCACCTCAGCAGTAGAAGAAGTTTTTACAAAAGTGACCAAACAAAGAGGGGATTTTACTTTCCAGGGAGGCAAATGGTGTGAAGGCCAAGATATCAGAGAATTAATGGAAAACGAGAACTATGGAAATATTAACTATGTAGATTCCTCTGATGCCAGTTCTGGGATGACAGGGTCTAGAGCTGTCTCTGGTGATTAATTTATGTTTTTTCTGGTAGAGCAGGGAGGGGACACTTTGATAAATTCATTTCCTGCTTTTAGGCAAATAGGTGCAGGACACAGAGCTTTTCTTGTATTCATTCCTTCTCAGTTGCCTTTAGTTCAACATAATCCTGTGTGGAAGTAGAAGATTTGGGGTTGGCTCATCCTGCTGCCCTTCCACAGGATCATACATCTGTCAGGGCAGGTACATTCAGTGAGGTCTGAAGAAGGTTCCCGAGTTCCCTGAACATCCATTTTTTTCAATGTTTCTGTCCTGGTACAAAAAGAGGTATTTCTAACATCTTATGAATTTTGTAAATTGCCTTCTGTTTCAGAGAGGACAAAATTAAAAGACTGTGAGTATCCACTGATTTCCCGAATTCTGCATGGACCCTGTGAGAAGATTGTCAAGATCTTCCTGATGGAAGCTGACTTGGGCGAGGAAGTCCCCCACGATGTGAGTAGGCACTGAAGCTGGGGGCCTGCTTCTTTGGGAGGGTCTAAGAGGAAACATGGGGACTCCAGAAGGCTCTAAAGATGACCTTGGCCAGAGCCCTCCATGGTGATGTCTCCTGCAGCCTCACAGATATCCTGAAAGGGCTCACAGCTCCCCTCTTCCTATTAGTGACGACTAGCTTCGTCAGTGGGCTTAGAAGAAAGAACTTGAGTCCTAGAAAACCAGGGCCCTGTCCTTTTACTCTCATGCTAGTGAAACCTCCTCCTTCTTTGGAGTGTATCTTATTGTTATCACATTAAAGATCTACACAAGGGCTCTTAATTAACTAGGGCCTATACAAGGGAAGAAGATGGTTAAGTCCTACCAACAGCCTGCACCCTGACCAGATGATGAGCATTTTCAAACTCCTACACACAGAAAAAGCCCTTAAGGTTTGGACACCAAGGAGTCAGCCTAATAGCCCAGTCTCCCTCAGCCTCTACACAGAGCCCATACAGTTTCACTTCATTGTTAAAAACAATGCTGTTCTCACCACCCACCCCACACATACCCCCAGAGAACACCCAGTGTGACAATGTTACAGTATTGAATGCTTTTCCTAATATTCAACTCAATATTTCCTCCCAGGGATAATAGTTGCCTTTGAGATAAGAATGGTTCTCATTCTCCCATCCTACACAGCAGGGCAGTGTTGGGGGTAGGGTGGGAAGAAGGGCAGCTACTTCTGTGGACAAAGGATGTTGGTTGGGTTGGCCACTATGGAAGTCATGAGAAAAAGGAAATACATTTTGGGCTTCTAATTTAAAGCATATTAAAGTGTTCTTGGATTTTCTAGGTTGCTCAGTACATTAAGTTTGAAATGCCGGTGCTGGACAGTTTTGTTGAAAAATTAAAAGAAGAGGAGGAAAGAGAAATAATCAAACTGACCACGAAGTAAGCAGCACTTAATCAGCCAATCGTGGGTACTGACCATCAGCATCAGGGCATGTCTGCAGGGCACACCTGTGCTGGGTGGGGAGGTCTCTCTCCTCCACATGTACCTGGTGCCCTTGCAGTTTGAAGAGGCCTGTTACCCTGGCTCCTAGCATCACCCTCTGGTCTTTCAGTACTGACAGCACACTGGGGTGACAGCCTTCCAAAATGGAGGGAGTCCAATCCAGGACTGCCCACCCAGCCTTGGCATTCTCACCCAGCCTGGGCTATAACTGCAGAAAACTGCGAAAGGCAGAGCCAAGAGCTAGAGTGGCACTGAATCGGGTGATCTAACTCTGGAAAAGCAACTACAGAGGGTCTCCTAGGTGCAGCTTCTGCCTGGTCTGAGACCTTTTGCACTAGCAGGAATGCTAATCCTGCTGGAAGGTGGAAATTCCTGGAACTCCAGCACCAGCTGCTATTGAACCAGGGATGAGATCAATGGAAAGGGGAGCAGGACCTGGCTGTATGAGATTAGCCAGGTCCCCATGATCTGTTCATCCTTCAGCAACATGTAACAGGATATGTGGAGGCATTTCTAGGGCCTGAGAAAGGAAATACAGGTAACTCACTGCAGGGGCTTGGGTTGGTCCCTGATTTAGATTCTGACCTCTGACTGAATGACTCTTGGGAAGCCTCATCCCCACCACAGCTTTCACCTGTGCATTTGGGCCCCACATAGGGAGTCAGTGGAGACCCCAATCAGAGGGAAGCATCCATTTGCTGTCGATCATGTCACTTTAGGGTTTCAGAGCAGGAAGGGACCTGGGGATCAACTGGTTAGTCTATTCAGTGTGCAGAGAGGAAACTGAGGCCCCAAACGAGGAAGGACATACACAGGTTATTTGCGGAGCCTGAGCTGGAACACAGGGTTCCGGACACCTGATCTATGACCCTGTGCATTCCAGTATGCTCCTTATATTAGAGAGTCTTGGAATAGAATTGTTTGGCTTTGAAGCTCTGTATGATAAAGAGTTCTACTGACTGCTCCTCATAGGAGCAGGCTGAATTTTTCCTCCCTGCTTCATGAGGATAGGTGGTGACTGCCAATCATCCAGGCAGGAGCAGTGATCTGTGTCAGGCATCCCTTCTTCTACTGCCACTTTTCTGATCCTCCAGCCTCAGTGAGACCCCTTGTCTTTGTCTCCCCCCAGGTTCCAAGCCTTGCGTCTAACAATGCTACAACGCCTTGAGCAGCTGGTGGAGGCCAAATAGCCAGCTGGCACCAGTCTCTTCTATTGCCCACTACAACAAGTGCACATGGAGTCCCAGTGGCCAGGCCCTGATGGATCACACTGATTAATGGCTGCTGCCTAAGGAATCTAGCACCTGTGTTTCTAACCTGTCTGAAATCTAAGCGTTGTGAGTCCTGCATTCCTAGCCTTGGTTCCTTAGTGAGCACACACAGGAAGCAGA
This sequence comes from Glaucomys volans, assembly GCA_020662805.1. Lineage (NCBI taxonomy): Eukaryota > Metazoa > Chordata > Mammalia > Rodentia > Sciuridae > Glaucomys > Glaucomys volans. The sequence goes on along the minus strand of JAJEJO010053228.1, from coordinate 15,144 downwards.
CCCAGGCCTGAGGAACCAGGAACTTGCCAATTATGGTCTGCCTGGCAGGCTAGCCTGGGAAGAGAGTGGTACTGAAAGTGTGTCAATGGCTATGTTGTATGGCTAGATGGCCTGGCCAGTCACGTTCAGGCCATACCTCTCCTGCTCAGGAGAATAGTATCTGACTAGCCCCTGGGGTGTGGGCTTCATCCACTTGCCATGTACCTGGCTCAGAGTCCCAGTAGGGCCACCAAGCACTGACCTCATCCTCCATGTGAACCATAAGATCCCTGTCTACCCCACATCATACTGCTACTCAGTCACTCTGCGGGGGAAAGCGGGCCCCCGTTTTGAGACGTACCCTGTTTCCAGTTATCACTTCACCATAATATCCTTGGCTTCTAAACCTCTTTGCACAGCCCAGCACCTCTACTGCAGAGCTTAAATCAGAAGTAGGACCATGAGAAACCCACCTGCTTTATGCAGAAATATTCTTCTTAGTGAAGCCCAAAGGAATTGTTAAAAGAAGCTTGCTGAAAGAAATCCATCAGTTTAATCATATTAGGGGGGTGGCTTTCATGGCATTGAAAGGACACTGCTGGCAGCGACTTGAGGAGACAGTGCTTGGCCTTCATCTCCACTGTCCTGCAGACACCTATGTGCCTCTTGTCTTCTACAGACATGTGACCTCCCATCCAGTGGACAGGGGACAACTCTAAGCACTTGCCTGTGTGGTAATGAGGAGAAAGGTCTGTTTGGGTAGAAAGGGCTTTGAATTCCCCAGGGCCAAATACTGAGAAATTTGTGTTTGTTGACTGATGGAGAATTTCTGGAATGAATGAGAAATCCCTTGCAAAACTATAACAAGTTTACATCAGCCATGTGGTTGTTTGTTTAAAACAGAAGATCAAATTCTTCTGCTGGGATCTGTGGACAGCAGACTTAAATGGAAGAACCATGAAGACTTGTAAAGATAGGAGAGATTTCATCACCTAGGCATGTAGAAGCTCCTTATGGGGTCCCAAAAAGAGAAGAGCATGGAAACAACCATGCAGTGTGGAGCCACTTGTCAGGGTGCACTTCATACCTGGTTGCCCTGACTCAGGTCTGTCATCATGGAGCCTCAGAGATTCCAGGGGAGGCGTGACTGCTGTTCTCTTGTCTTTTCTCTTGACTGGCAGTATAGTTTCTTAGGTGCTCAATAAAGGTATGCTGTATTAAACTGAAGAAGCAAGGACCAAGCTTTCTTTTTCTTTTTCTTTTTGCATATCCAATTGACCCCTTCTTCTTCTTTTATTTTTTTTTATTTTTAAATTTTTAAATTTTTGATTCATTGTACACAAATGGGGTACGATTTTCATTTCCCTGGTTGAACACAAAGTGGAGTCACCTTCTGATCTCTACATCTCTTAGGTTGGCAGGAGAGCCACAACCCACTGTGCTTGACATTGACAGGGCTCCTTTGTTTTCATGCATAGCCTGGGGATTGTTGTGGACCCTGAGGTGAGCCTGCTGTGGGACATGGAGGAGGGGTCACTGCTGACAGCCTATGAGTGACCTCAGCAATATGATCACCCTGAATTGGAGAATCTTAGCATCCGAAAGGTCTCAGGAATCTTCCAGGCAGAGACTCAGTAAAGGGTAAAAAATGAACCAAGCAGGAACTTGCAGGTAATTTTACTTCTTCCCCAGTCCATATTTACAACCTTGAGTCTGGTCTAGACAGCTATTTCTATTGTTCAGTAATAACTGAGTGACTGTCTTGTGCCAGATCTGTGCTCAGTCCTGGAAGAGCAAGATGGAGTGACTCTCTGTCCTGTGTTCAGGGGTTTCCTTGTCAGAAGAAGGGCAGACATTGGGGAATATAAGGAGACCAGTTCAGTAAGCCGGCTAAGTTCTCAGGAAGGAGGCCCGAGGTTGAGCTGCCCGTGGCCGGGATAGTGTGTGTGTGTTTGCAGGCCAAGGGACACATGCCAGTGAGGAGCAGGACGAGCCCAGGGCTTTGGAAGTCTCTGGAACAGGAAACTCCATGAAGTCCAGTCTGGTTGTTTAGTTGGTTGGTTAGTTTTTGCAGTTGTTAAAGGGCTATTTTGAGGTCTTTTTAGCTAAGTGTCACTTTCAAGGTAGACATGATCAAAACAGATTCCTGAATATGAATGCTGGGAAAACTCTGTAGCAAGCTGTACAAAAAGGGTATGTATGCCCTCTCCTGGGACCCTCTCAGGGCTCACAAAATCTTTTTATCAACATATTAGTTTTCGGAGGGAATCAGAAAAACAGGTAACCCTAATACCACATTTTATATTTTTATATTTAGAGGCTGTGTTTTCTTACTGATTTGGGGGAGCATCAGTTCCATGTACTTTACAGTATTTCTCATGTGCTCTTTGTTATCTTGGATAGTAAACGTATCCAAAGATAAAGATCCCTGCCAGAATATGCTGTCTTCCCGGACCAGCCCTCAGGGACCAGCGAGTATAATAAACAGCTCAGGATGAAATCAACATGATTGCAAAAGGACTGGACTCCAGAAAAACAGAGTTGTTTGTCCAGAACAAATGATCAGAAGGGATCAAAAAACACCTTGTTTTTCTGCTGTGATAACCATATGCTACCTGCTTGGAGTGTTTACCAGAAAGTGAATTAAAGGCCTTCTCCCTGTCAAAATAGATCCATCCACCCAGGATACATCTGGCCATTAAGTTCTAGGGAAACAAGGCCCAAAGTTTGTGCAATCTGACTGAGTGATTTGTGCAGGAATCAAGAATGCCCAGTGTGGCCCTGTGGGTAGGGCACAGGCACCCTGCAGCTGCAGAGGAAGCAATGAGGTATCTTTGTCAGGTGCAAGGGTGAGCTGCAGCCCCCCTGCCCCTCAGTTCCTCAGCGTTGCTCAGGCAGGAAGCTCAGTTGGTCAGATCCAAGCAGCTCCAAGTGTGAAAACAGCCAGATGCACATACTATATTTAGGACTCACGAGCTGTGATTGGGAGCGAGCCAGCTGTCGACGTGTCCGGGAGATGCACAGCATACAGGGTGGAGCTCTGGGCCCTCCTTGTGGAGCTTTAACAGAGATGTTTTCTGCAGGCACAAGAATGGGAATTCCCAGGGCTTCCTTTCCCAAAGAGCCAAGAGGAAACAGACTCAGGCTCAGTGGACAGAGACATTGTTCAGGGACTCTGTGCTGAGGGGTCTGCTCCGTGGGAAATGGACCACCTGGCTACTGCATTTCTGTCACATGTGACTGGCCTTCTTGCACTTGAGTTGTAGCTCAGTGTTGCCGAATGCAGACCCAGGCAGTAGCATTTCCTGTTGAGGCAGTGCTTGTGAGTGTGAGTGTGTGAGAATGTGTGTGTGTGTGTGTGTGTGTGTGTGTGTGTGTGTGTACACAAGCTTGCAGGCAAAATGTTCACACACATGTGGGAACAAGGAGTTCAAGGGAACTCAGGAAAAGGAAGCTGTCTTTCCAGGATGATTCTCAGCTCAGAAGATTCTTCTTCCTAAAAAGAGCCCTTCAAACACTGCCACACTCAGAGGCACACAGCCTCCGGTTTCCCAGAGAAGTCCCAGCCACCAAGGGGCAGAACCTCTCTTGGCTCAGGTTCCCCAGAAAGATTCACTACTAGATGCCCAGGCTGTGCATGCCCCCTCCCGCTTCCCCCTTCTCCTTTTTATTTTGTAAGTATTGTGTGTGAACACTCTTGATAATTTAATTGGCTTAAAAACAACCTGGAATCCCAGACTTCCTAGTTTAAAGTCTGACTCTGTCACTTACAAATGAGCTGCAGCTCCCCCTGCACCCCTGACTCTGGGTGTTTGTGGAAAATTGAGTCCGACTGTTTGAGAACTGGCTGCTAAAAGCAGAAGCTGCTATGAAACTGAAGAAAGGCAGATGGATCCAGGATTGCACCAAGTGCAATTAATGAGTGACCTGCAGACTGAAGTGTGTCTTGGTTGGCAGCAAGATAATGGGTCTCTGCACCCTAAGGCAGAAGGAAGGGGTTTATGTGTTAAGTCAGACAAAGGTGGGTCACAACTTTTGTACCAGAATGTACCTGGCGTTTTGAAAACTATTAACATATCCAACATCAGTTAAGAAACAGTCTGGGGGTCAGTGACCAGAACACCATGCTCAGCTGACCATCTTGGCAACTTTGTCCTGTAGAGTTTGGGATATGTGCCAGGGTCACCTGGTAAGCAAATGATGGTTAAAATCAAGACAGATGTAGTCATGTCAAGCTGAATCCCTACATGGTTCAAGTTGCTTGCCTCGGTTTCCCCACCATAAAAATGGGGAGATGATAACAATTGCCCTCTCAAGTTTGGTGAAAAGTGTATTTGCTTTAGTACACTAACAAATAGTGCCAAGAATCTCAGTCTACAAGAACATTTATTTCCCTCACATGTTTCATGGACTGTATTGACTACAAGTTCTCCATCGTGTCTTTTCATCCTGGGTCCTAGACTGAAGGAGCAGCCCCTCATTGGGATATTCTATTCTTGAGGCAGAAAGAAAGAGCAAGGTGCTGGCAGAAACACAATGACTCAAAGCTGCCTCTGGGATGAGCGGTGTCTCCCATCCACTCATGTGCAAGTCATAGAGAAGAGTCTACATTGGTGGGATAGGCATGCCATTCACTAGGAGGCACTTCATTCACTAGGAGGCACTTGGAGTCACATGGCAATGGCTAAGAATGGAAAATGAGAGAAGGGTAGTACAAATGCACAGGTATAATCACACCATGGGAGTATTCATAAGATACCACAAGTGCTTAAATAAATTAAGGGCATAAAATTCTGCCTAATTACTCTAATTTCTTTTTTCTTTTCCCCTTTATTCCCCATGTCCTTTTCCAGCTCTGGTCTCTCTTCATCCTTACCTCCTACTCCATTCACTCTTGGCTACTTACCGCTTTGTATTTTGTGTTTCATCTTTCTCCCTTTTAAAATTCATCATTCTTACCCAGTTCTCAAACCTGCATACCCCTGAGATTTTGTGGCTGGCTCAATTGTTTTCAGGATAGGAAAAGGAAAATCCACTTTAATGTGGGACATGGCAAGACTTAGTTTTAAATTCATGACTGTCTTACAAAATGTTTTTGAAATTTTTATTATTTTCATGTATATAGAACAAATAGTCCTAGCAGATCATTTTTGCTCTTAAAACTTTTCCTAAGCCATCCCTGGCATCTCTGGTTATGATACCGTTGCATACCTGTGACGAGTTCTGCTTCCTCCAGGGTTGAAGTATAACGCCAGAGAAGCACGCCAAGGCAAGCATATTAAGCAGGTTTTATTTAAAAGTAGTAATAGAAACTTCTCCCAAGTGGGAGAAGGGGGGCCATGGCTGATGTTCTGGAATCCCCAAGAAGTGAGCGCACCCTCCATCTTTTATAGGTTAGGGTCTTCTTTTGTTCTGCCCCTTCCTTTGACCCTTATCTCTCCTTCCTGCCCATATGGCGGTGGTGACACAGCAAAAAGGTGAGGTGCGAATGGCAGGGGGAAGGGCCACATGGAGATTCAGGTGGGGGACCTGGAGACATTAATTAGCAACTCCCTGCCTGCAGCTTTTGGGGAGGGGCAGTTAAGCAGGTAACCTTGGTGATCAAGAGGCTCTGGAGGAACTGAGATTCCAGTCTCCCAGGGGCATCTCCAACTTCCCAAACTCCATTCCTCAATTTGACCAGATTCCCTGATTTCTACACTCACTGCCTGTTAATTCTGGCTTCAGTTATTGCCTTTCATTCCCAACTCCTCCAACCATCAACATCAATAGCTTGTAATAATAATTTAATAATAAAAGTAATAACAATGGCTCACATTTCTTATGCATTAAGCATGTGTCAAGCGCCTAACATTATCCCATCTAAGCCTTACACATATTATCTGGATTACTGGGTTGATCTTCATGAAACAGGCCTCATTCAGCTTTATGCTTTAACATCTGCGGAGGCAGCTCCTTGAACTGCACAAAGCCCCAGTTTGTGAGTATGAAAGAGAAACATGCCTCTTACTGATCTGCCAGACAAATGTGATGGTCCCTGATTCCTGAGACTATAGTAAAGATGAATGACCAGAACATAGATGTAAAAGCACTTTGTAAACAACGAAGCATCTGATATATTCATTCCCACAACAAATATTTATTGAGTGGCTGCTACCTGCTGAGCACTGTTCTTAGCACTACGGTCACAATAAAGAACAAAAAAAGACATATTATGGTTGACACACTTAAGTTCATTGAGCTTTGCTTTAATGAAATGGGAAGCCTTTGAAGGGTTTTGAACACATGAATAACACAATTTCACTTGGGTTTTAGGATGATCATCTGGGCTGTGAGAAGACAATGGAGTTCAGTCAGGAAGTCAATGCAATAATCCAGCCAGGAGGTAATGGGTGGCTGGGTGTAGGTTACAGCAGCAGAGACACGAAAGTAGTTTGATTCTCCATCTATTTCAGAGATAGACCCATTAGAATTTGCTGGTGGATTGGATGTCAATTTGGTGTGAAAAGAAAAAGAGACAACAATGACATCTAAGTTTTTTGCTTGTATGGCTGAAAACAATTGAGTTGTCATTACTTGCTGGGATGAAGACCACTGAGGAAGAAGTGAAATGAGTATCAGGAGTTCATTTGAGGTATATTAAATGTGGGATATCTATTACACATACAAATGAAATTCCTGAATAACTGATTGGATGTACAAGTCTGGAGTTCCAAATATTTGCATTGCAGGATCAGTCTGGAGTTAAAGGTGAGGGAATCTTCAGCACATATGATGGTATTTGAAGCGATCAGACGGGATGCCAAGCTAATGCTGCAGTGGCCAGGCCATCTGAGGAGAAGCCTGTAGAACAGCGGAAGCAAGAGAGCTCTTTACTAAAGATAAACAAGGGGGCTTTGTGGAATTAAATAACAAGGCTTGGAGAGGAAAACTTGGTCTGAATTCACTTACAATGTGAACTTGAGCAAATTTCTTTTCTAAACCTTGGTAAATCCAGTGTGATCATTCCCACTTTGGGAAAGTCTTTTGGTAACAAAAGACTCATGAAAAATATCAGAAACAGTTTAGGCTCTGCAAAGGTCTCTCTCTATACCAGACCCTCAATATTTGAATTAAGAATACAGTTCCAAGGTTGGGCAGGCTGGTTTAAAACGCCTTGACACAGGCCATGGTTTCTGCCGACTACCCAGCGGGGGCAACCACAGGTCTTGTGGTCCTGGGGTCGCGGGATGCCTTCTGAGAGGTGGGAGAGTTTAACAAAGCAAACACGGGAAGAAACCAACCAAACTCTGTCGGGTGGGCCCGGGACCATAGAGGGTCGCTCCGCCACATTCCTAGAGCGGCCGCGCAGCGCCAGCAAAGGGCCCGCACTTCCGGCGGCGGGAGAGGCGCGGGGCGATCGAGGGCGGCTGCTGGCGCGGTGCGGTGAGTGGGCCTGGGGCGTGGGGAGCGGCGGCGGCGGCGGCGGCGGCGGCTTCGAAGCCCTCGGGCGCTGGCTGGGTGCCGCAGGGAGGTGCGGTCCGCGCAGTGCGTGGCGGGCGCCTCCGGCTTCCCGGCCCGGCCCCGGAGCTTCAGGGAGGCCGCGCGGGTCCTGGCTGAGCACGGCCAGTGGGGCGGGCCCGGGAGGAGCGGCCCGGCGATGCCGCGGGAGAGGAGAGAAGTTGGCTGTGACACCCAGCCTGCTGGGGTCAGAGGACGGAAGCGAGCCCGTGAGCACCGGGCCTCGCTCTGCCGTCGCTCGCGGCGCGATTGGAGATCAGCTGTGTGGCACAAAAGCATCGGCGGCGCAGGGTGCTTCCGAGCGATTTGTAGATAATGGCTCATTTCAGCTTCTCGTTCCATGATGTTACGCCAGCTTTTTTATCATCATCCCAGTTTTACAGGATTAGGAAACAGGCTTATCCGTGTCAGTTTCGCAGGAGAGGAGCTCCTGTGGCTCAGGTTCACCAGTCCCTGCCGGGGAATCAGCTCTGAGGTCTCAGTGCTGAACCTGGCTTTGGTGACTGGTGCATCAGTTCTGCCACCACGAACGAGGCTCTGAAGTCAGGCTGTTGAGAGTTGGGAACCCTGCTGGTGTGTAACGAGCACTGTGCCTGCGTTTTCTTAGCTTGAAATGGAGATAATTGCATATAGCTGCTGTGAGGACTAAAGACTAGCCCAGAATTAAATAAGCACAGGCTGGCACGTAGGCTGCCTGATAGCATGATGTCATCAGTGGCAGGTAGATTTGATAATCTCAAAGAGTTTCTTAACAGATTTGATATCAAAGTAGACATGGGCTTTTTTAAAAAGTATAATTATCATTGTAACTGGTTTTTGAACACCAGGTACCTAACGCAGTGTCGTCTGTGCAGTAGATGGTCTGTGAATGAGAAAGTTAAGAAATGGTTTTTGCTCCCTCTGTCATTTTTTAATGCATTTTTCACCTTCTGATACCATGATTATAGCATATATAATTATTAGAAATCCCCCTCTTCCAAAAAAAGTCGTGGACACTATTAGGCCTGGAGTCTCTTATTATATGAAAAAAAGGCAAAAACATAAAAGATGTTATGTATGTTTTCATTATTTGCTTTATATGAGTGTATGTAGAGAAACCCAGGATGATTATCCCCGTTTTAAAGTCTACTTCCTGACAAGGTACAGAGACTAGTTTCCATAATTTCATTACTTTGTAGTCATTACTTCACCCACATTGCCACCTATTTGGAGTTTGTGGTTTTTTGTTTATTTTGGTTATTTTAAATAGCATTGAGGCTATAAGTAAATAAAATTATTTACTTGAAAATTTTAATATTGCAGCATTTGGCTATTTTTAAAATTCCATCCTATTTTTACAAGAAAATTACTTTCTCCCCTTTACCCTTTTCTTGTGTTCTATGTATCATGCTTTTTCTACTCAGTTTTATTCTGCTATATTACAAAATTTCTGTTGAAGTTTCTCGTGTCAAGTTTTCAAAGAATTGTCTTCTTTCTTGGATTATTCAGTCTAGAAAAAGTTACATACTAAATCTCTTCATTGAGATTTTGCTCATCTAGTTTTTAAGGATAATTATTAAAAATATGTAATACTCCTACTCCTATACTCCTAATACTCCTATATTTACTCCTAGTAAACTTAGAACTTCTTAAAGAGTAGCTCTTACTTTCAAAACAGTGTTTGCTACATAGACCTAGGTTGTCACCCATAGATATAGAAATGGAATGGCCAAAAAAATAAGAATAAAGAGTAATATCACAAAGTAGTATGATTTGTTGTATCTTTCAAATTCGGATGCTTTAGATAGTCACTTCTTTTTTTTTAGGTAGTCACTATTAAATAAAAAGTTTAGTAAGAGAGTACATTATGATATTCTATTACAAAAATTTTGATTGTCTTTTAAAGTTATTTCTTCCCATTAGTGTTTATCTTCTCTCCATATTTTAGTTCTTCAAAATAGTATACTCATTTGATAGTACCTAAAAAATTGTATTATCACTTATCACATTACCCTCTGGAATTATTATGCAAATAGTTTTCCCCTCAGAATTATTTTTTCATTTGTATTGAATAGTGTTTAATTTAAAAATGAATGTAATTTTGATGTGTTGAAAAGGTATTAAAGTTGAATAATTAACAGATCATCAATAATTTGTTTTTATTTTTTATTCTACTCACAGGAAACTGATCTTTGTAGCTGTCGGAAATGAAACCTTAGTTCAGAAGACGTTCTGACGAATACACTCGGGTGTTCACCATGAGGTTAGGAAAACCTAAAGGGGGTATTTCTCGAAGCTCAAACCAAGGAAAAGCCTACGAGAACAAACGTAAAACAGTTCGGCAGCGGCAGAAATGGGGAATGACTGTTAGATTCGATTCGGGCTTGAGTAGACTGAGAAGAAGCTTGGATGAAAAGCCCTATAAATGCACGGAATGTGAGAAGTGTTTCAGTCAGAGTTCAACTCTTTTTCAACATCAGAAGATCCATACTGGAAAGAAATCCCATAAATGTGCTGATTGTGGGAAAAGTTTCTTTCAAAGTTCTAATCTCATTCAGCATCGACGGATCCATACTGGGGAAAAACCCTATAAATGTGATGAGTGTGGAGAAAGATTTAAGCAGAGTTCAAATCTCATTCAGCACCAGAGAATTCATACTGGAGAAAAACCGTACCAGTGTGATGAATGTGGCAGATGTTTCAGCCAGAGTTCCCACCTTATTCAGCATCAGAGAACCCATACCGGGGAGAAACCCTATCAGTGCAGCGAATGTGGAAAGTGCTTCAGTCAGAGCTCTCATCTGAGGCAGCACATGAAGGTGCACAAAGAAGAGAAACCTCGTAAAGCCCGGGGTAAAAACATCAGGGCAAAAACTCACTTAGTGTCCTCTTGGAAAGCTGGTACAGGAAGGAAGTCAGTGGCTGGTCTCCGCCAAGTTAAGGGCAGTGCTTCAGCCCTCTTTAAAAAAAAATAAAGGGTAATGATATAGGCTATCTCTCTTAGAATTCAGGATGCTATATAGTAGAGCACTTAGATATTGGATTCTTCTCTAGCATGGAGACATTGGAAGTTTAATGACATTATGGGGCTGAAAGAAAGTCTACTGATCTTATTTTTATGTGACATAGAGCACAAAAAAATGAAAATATAAGATCCTTGATTTCACTTGAAATTGCTTCCTGCATCGTTTTGACAAAGAGCATCATGTTTTTCATGACACGTTTGTGAAAGTGCAGGCATGCCAATGATTACTCAGTTTTAAGACTTCTGTGAAAGGAATAAAAAAAGGGAGAAGGAATTTCATTAGCTTGAAGTTATGTGACATTAGGAGAGCTTATGTTTGTAAAAGTTTGTAGTATATTAACCATTGGTTAATAAGTGTGACTCAAGACTAAATAAACTGTATTCAAGTTCACAGACTTTTTAAATCAACAAGACCCATCTATGTTAGTTTTGTTTTTATTGCTTTCTACTTATGTCCCTATTTTTCACCATATTCTTAGTAAGATTCGAAGGAATCCAAAATGAGAACCGAATAAACCACAAGTCTCCTATTTCTGCTAATACTGTTCTTTGTGATGATATTACTGCTGCATCAGTTTTCCAGAAGCTGGGATGGATTTATATTGATTGATGTTCATGGCTCTTTTGGTATGTGTTTGACAAACTGAGCCAGACTTCTAAACCTACATGAGGGAACAACATCATTCTATCAACAGAATTCAGCTTGCTTCTGGCAAAAAACCAAACCAAAACAAAAGAGTTTATAGGTCTCTCTGCCAGCAAGATTTATGAGCTTTTAATTTACCCTGGTTATCTTGGACAAAATATTTGTCAAGAGCGAAAGTCATTTAATGTGTGAGTACTTTGGAGCTCTTTAGAATTTTAACTTTTTATACTATAGGAGTTGTTTAATAAGGCTAGCAAATAAATGTTTCTTAACTTTCATCAGAAAGGTGACAGGTGTCACATCGCTGAGCCTTTAGCTCAGGTTTTAATTTCTATTGAATGCTAACATTCTTCTGATTCTTTTGGTATCTTTTATAATTATATCAATTCCTGCTGTATTAATGACCAATTATCCATGAAATAAAGAATGAAATATTTTGCATAATACTACTTCTTTTTTCTTTTGGGATGTTGTTTTAATGATTTAGAAAGTGGGTCTAAACATCACAACTTTTTGAAGAATCACTTGTTTTGCTGGCTTTGATTTCCTCAAACCTGAACTTTGCCTCTATCCTGGGCCTGCACTTGGGTTCAGGGCCATAGAACACAGCCTTGTTGACAACACTTTCATCCGACAGGATATCCAGAAAGTGTTTTGTAAGTATTAGGCCATTATAGTTATCTTTTACAAAACACTTGATCTTTGACTCTGTCATTTATAGCCAAGTCAGTTTGTAGTAGGGGCTTGACTTTAGGGCCCTTTTAAGGATCTACCATCAAGTTATATTCATGATGTGTCCAGAACAGCCTATGACTAGAACCAACCCCACATTTTAAGTTTATCCATTTTGATAGCAACCGCAGGATCCTGCAATAGAAAAAACCTCTTTATTGCTGGAGTTCATAGTTTACATTTTAATCTTTAATAGATTTATATTTTTCATAAAAGTAAAGCAAGTACTCTTCAAATTTTAATGTAATCCCAGTTTGACTTGGTTTGCATTTCTTCTGGAGCCCTAAAGCTGAGAACAAACATAAGTAGCATGGTAGCTTTCTGTGAGAACTAGTGGACGTTGAATAATGGACATCCGGTAGGCAGTGCCTCAGTACAGTGTCATTGATGAAAATATGCTAGCTGCTTCTCTCCTAATTCTGAATTTCCAGCATTATTCAGGTGCTTACCAAACATTAAATCCTTTTATTCTTTGGCAGATCATCCCCACTTTTTTCTGCCTGTGATACTGGGGATTGAACCCAAGGACTCTGCATGCTAGGCACGTGTTCTACCACTGAGCTATATCCCCAGAGAGCTCATTTTTTAAATACAGCCTTTGTATGTTGTATTTTTTATCTTGTTTTTGGGGAAAACAGCTCCAAGGTTGTTTTTCTTAAGTATTGCTGAAATTTCTTTTGCCCTACACCAGTAGGTAAAATGTGTTAAAAATCACCTGTTTATGGGAGGTGGCACACATTTGTAATCCCAGCAGCTCAGGAAGCTGAGACAGGAGAGTCAAAGTCAACCTCAGCAAAAGTGAGGTGCTAAGCAATTCAGTGAGACTGTGCCTCTAAATAAAATACAAAAGAGGGCGAGGGATGTGGCTCAGTGGTCAAGTGCTCAAGTTCAATCCCCAGTACTACCCCCCTAAAAAAAAAAAACACCTGATTTCCACATTCTTTTATTTATTCATGTAATCATTTAATGTTTGTGGCAGAAATAAAATTGATTAAATCAGACTTAGCTTCCAGGAACTTAGATTAAGTAGTAAAAGCAAGCACGAGGTGTTGTGGAAGCACAGGGATCTCTACCTCAGTGATTTTCAATTTCAACAGGCATCACAATCACTGGGTGTATCCCCAGAATTGCTTGTTTAGTAAGTCTGACCTTAGGCAATTTGCATTTCTAGTGCGCCCCAAAGAGCTGCTGATTTGATGGTTGAGCACTCCCTTTTGAGGACCACTGCAGTAACTCATTACTTTTGCTTATATGAAGTGGTGTCTAAGTTGTAATTCTAATTGGACGAGGATTTGACAGTGAATTTGTTTAGAGTCAGTCTTAGGTTTATATCTTGTTTAGCTATTAACTGGACAATTTGAATTTTTGCTCTAAACTGTAAATTGGAGAAGAAACCTGTGATCGAATTGTTAGGGTAAATAAGCAGTGTGAATAAAGAACTTGGCATAGAACTTAAAATTTTTTAGTTATTTACTTTTTAGATCACAAGAAACAGGGAAGCTATTGAATCAAATCTGAAATGGTCAATGGCAAAAGTTTTACTTCCATAAATTTTAAGGTGAGTTCTATTTTATTTTGACTGAGACAAGACTGTTGGAGAGAAAAAGATAACTAAAAAGGGCAAGAATCATATAAGATTTCAAAGGAAAATGAGAAAAGGTGTGAGGCCATGGGAGTGACCTCTTCAATATGGAAGCACATAGCCACCAACACAGTAGTCATTCCCCATATTAGGGAAAGGTATGCAAAAGCTGCATGGCTGTTTATGTATGTGACTCTGTGTGGGGCCTGTTTTAGTCAGCTTTATAGCCACTGTGACTAAAAGACCTGACCGGGACAACTGTAAAGAGGAAAGTTTTATTTGAGGGCTCAGTTTCAGAGGTCTTAGTCCATAGAAGTCCAGATCCATTCCTTGGGGCTTGAGGTGAGGCAGAACATCATGGCTGAAGAATGTGGCAGAGGGAACCAGCGGACATGATGATCAGGAAGCCATGTGAGAGAGCTCTACTTGTCAAATACAAATATATACCCCAAAGCCAAGCGCCCAATCCCCACCTCCTCCAGCCACACCATACCACTTCAATTACCCCTCAGTCAATCCCTTTGAGGGAATCAATTCATTGATTGTGTTAAGATTCTAAAAAAAACAATCATTTCTCCTCTGAAACTTCTTGTATTGTCTCACATGAACTTTTGAGGGATACATCTCATCCAAACCATAACAGGGACAGATGGGGGGAGGGGACAGAGGTAAAAAATGGAATGGAAGCAGTTTAGTAGAGTAGAATCTGCTCAGAGAACAGTGTTGTTGACAATGTAGTTTCATATAGGAGTTGTGGGACATAAAGCTGGAATGATCTTCCAGGAGAATCTCAAATACACTTAAGAGTGAAATAAATGTCTTTGCTCTTGAGGTGTACTCTTATAATCCAGCAACTCAGTAGGCTGAGGCACGAGGATTACAAATTCAAGGCCAGTCTTACCAACTTTGCAAGGTCCTAACTACCTTATGGAAACCCTGTCTCAAAATAAAAACATTAAAAAAATAAAAGAGCTGAGGATGTAGCTCAGTGGTAAAAGCATCCCTGGGTTTAATTCCTAGTAAACCAAAACAAAAAAAACATTTTGACAGGATAGGATGCATGAAAGATTTTGGAGGATAGCTTAGAAGGTGATGATCCAATGGGAAATAACCACACTTCTGTGAGAAAGACTTCCCCAGCAGAGGCCTTGCTGTAGAATTGGCTTTACCTGCTCCCTTGGGCTCCAAGTCTTTTCTTCTTTCATGCCCTGTCCCAAACTATATGGTAGCAACTCTGAGCAGTTCTGCATCTTTGCTTATTCAACTTTGATCAACCCCTGTGCTGAGAATCTTCTAGGAAGTCAGCCTTCATATCTTAGATACACTTCAAACAAACTGAAATGTACTGATCCATGTTTTGATTTCTCTCAATTTCCCTTTTTCCTACTAGACTGAACTCCTTGCTTATAGTGGTCATTCAATTTAAAGTTTCAGTGAAGAAAGACCAGGAAGGAAGTACAAAAAGAAGAGTGGAGAAAGAGGTAAGACATTAATTCTGCAAAGTTCCCAACCTGGCCATTGCTCTTGCAGTTCCATCTAGAACCAAAACTCCCAGCCCTCTCTCTTCAGTGTATTCTATTCTATGGGAGTTCCTAGCTCACTGCATTACTCATTATTTATCCTTGCACATGTTACACATTTATATTTGTTGAATGAATTGGTGAATGAATGGTGAATGAATGTATAAAGTGACATCAGAGA